>JAHXMU010022423.1:0-48951 GCA_019455685.1 Philornis downsi | reverse complement strand
GTATACCCATACAGGTGATAGATAACGACTCAATACATAACATATATCAATATCAAACCAAATTAGAAGTTACAAAACATCAGTACACTATTAGTAAAAAAGGTGACAAAAACTTTCGAAAAATTATTGATATTGTTGTTAGATGCTATATGTAAAGGGTGTCCCAACAAGAACGCAAGATTTACATTTTAAATAAAACACAGATATTTAAAAAAATCGTAAAACTTTATTATATCGTAAAGTAGATAGAATGAGGTTATGTATGGAACAACACATCGGGCAGATGGTCGCCGCGGCTTTGCTGGCACACACGCGATCTTTTAATGAAATTTTCAATGACCGTTTTGCGTAAATGCTACGATATTTCATTAATGCGGTGTCCAATTTCCCCTTTTAAGACCTGAGTCGTCTTCTACTTGTTCGCGTAAACAATTGACTTCAAAAAACCCCAAAGAAAAAAGTTTAATGGTTTTAAATCGCACGATCTAAGCGGCCAATTCTGGTCTCCAAAACGCGAAATAACACGACCGGGAAATGATTGATGCAGCAATTGAATTGTTTCTCTGGCTGTAATGACATGTGGCGCCGTCTTGTTGAAACCACATGCCCTCCACATTCATTTCTTCAATTCTAGGGACGAAAAAACTGGTTATCATTTCACGATACCGAACACCATTAACTGTTTGCGCTTGACATGCCTCATTTTCATAAAAAAAAGGTCCAATGATTCCTCCAGCCCAAAATCCACACCACACAGTGACACGTTGAGGATGCATTTGCTTCTCGTGAATCACTCGAGGATTTTCCTCTCCCCAAATGCGACAATTCTGCCTATTGACGAAGCCATCAAGATGGAAATGGGCCTCGTCACTGAAGATGATTTTATCGGCAAAATCAGCATTTTCATGTTGTCTCTCCAATACCCAATTAACGAACTCCCTTCGCTGTTCATGGTCAGCTGGCTTCAGTTTCTGAGTCAATTGAACTTTGTATGCATGAAGATGCAAATCTTTCGTCAAAATTCGCTGCACAGTGGATTTGGAGTCACCAATTTGCTGAGCTCGGTGTCGAATTGAGGTGGACGGAGTTTGAGCGACATCATCACGTACAGCTGCGACATTTTCGGTCGATCGCCCTGGTCGAAGGCGCGTTGTTGTCTTTACATCACTAACAGACCCAGTTTTGGCAAATTCAGTTGACTCTTTTAGAGCATTATTGTGACCCTAAATTGATCGCAATTTGCGAACTGTAGCCGCAAAACTTTTAACATTTTGTAAAACAATTTCACAATGAGAATGCGTTGTTCATTCGTGTAGCGCTCCATTTTTACTAACCTCGTACCTTCTACTGGCAAACAATAACAATTGTTGAAATGTCAAACAATGACACTTCGAATGGCGCCAAATTTAAAGTGGCGCCAAAGGGTGTCTTGTAGGGACGCCCTTTAGAATAGTACAGATTTTTTAGGTATTATTGAGCACAAGAATTCTCTACCTTCAATTTTCATCCTTCTTTTTAACACTTTCTAAAAATTAACAAAAACGTTTCAAAAAGTCATTTCGTCCTTTTTCAAAATTATGTCAAGAAAACTGTACAGAAATGGATAAATACTGGGTTATAATATTCTACAAATATAATATGTTAAGTGCGCAACTAAGTTTATTATGAAAACATGTTTACAAATGATTCATTGAAAGTATTCCCCACCGCTAGCTATTACTTTTTCCCATCTTTCTGGCAAAGCTCGAATTCCACCACGACAGAACTGTTCATCTTTTGAGGCTATCCACGAATTTAGCCATTCCTTGATGTCGTGATATTAGCGAAACTGCTGGCCAACCGTGAGCCATCGAACGGAACAACTAATAATCGGACGGCGCAATATCTGGAGAATATGGCGGATGGAGTAAGACTTCCCATTTCAGCTTTTCCATGTAGGTTTTAACGGGCTTGGAAGGATCGGCTTGCTGAAGGATCACGTATGCCTCTCCGCGTATTGGGGGCACTTCTTGCGCAGAGCTGAGCTCAATCGCATTAATTGAAGTCAATACCAATCCCCAGTGATAGTTTCGCTTGGTTTCACCAGCTCGTAATAAATAACACCGAACTTGGTCCCACCAAATACAGAGCATAACCTTCGCAGCGTGAATATTCGGGCGAGGCGATGACGTAGAAGCATGACCGGGCAGCCCCCATGATTTTCTTTTCTTTGGATTGCTGTAATGAATCCATTTTTCAATACCTGTTGCAGTAGGATAAAGAACCCCTTCCTTTTTTATCGCTGAAGCATTCGTTCACATGCGCAAAAACGCCGCTCAACGTCCCTTTGCTTCAACTCATAAGAAATCCGAGTTCATTGCTTTTGAATCATTCTCAACGAATGCAATCACTTGGAAATGTCAACTGGCGCTATCTATTGGCAAACAACGGGAACTTAGTTGCGCATCAAGTAACAAATTATGTTATATAATAAATTATATATAATAAATTCCACTAAAGGTCGCTGATAATGGGAATCTTTCACCCTTGACTTCTTGATGTAACCTTAGTCCAATTTTTAATGTAATATAATCTGAAATATATGAAAATATTTCTTATTCTATGATGTATTCTCTTATTTTAAGTTATTTGATTTTGTTTCAGACGTTATTTATAGGAATATTAATTTTTTTTGATGTTACCTTTTCTTGAAAGGGACTAAAAACATAGGAAATTTAAAGGCAATGTTTAATCGGTCCCGTCTCGAAAATAGGACGAAAAGCGTTCTTGTAAAACATATATATTTATTTTATGACAGTTATTTGTTTAATTCTTAAAGTTAGGAGAGTTATTTGAAAGAGGTCATTCGAGCGTTCTACGAAAATAAACCAATGATGATGTGTAATCACAAGACATATAAGGTTATCCATTTTTCGTTTTCAAGTAGAGTTAAATAAAACATATAATGCTATGATTTTGATGAAACTTTTATTTCATTATAATGCTTGGACGTTGTCATTATATACGAAATACAATGTCATTTAAATGACGGTCTCTGGATTGGCTGCAGCAGTGTATCCTTGTGAGGTAGCTATTGAAGAAATACGACACCCCCCGACCACAATGCGCACCAAAAACTCACTTTTTCCGTATGCAATGGCTTTTCCACAATTCTCCAAGCCCCATATACGATAATGTTGCTTGTTGACGCAACCACCGAGTGAGGCATGAGCGTCACCACTGCAAAAACTTTTGTTCGATTAAAAGCCCACGTTCGAATCACCACTTTTGTAGTAAGTTTTAACTGTTACGCGTTCCCCGGTTATTAAACGATCTATATTCATAAATGACACACCTTTCATTAAATAAATAACACTTCAGAAGACAGGTATTTAACAGCTGACAGCCTTGCCTGACCGGCCGTTTTGAAATCACTAAATGGATAACCCTGTATTTTGTTACTTTATTCTCATATTTTCAGACTTTGTAAATTATTTCGAACTACATGGGGCAGTATATTAAAACTTTGTCGGTTCCTGGAGTAGCTTAACAGCGGACTAAGTTTTAAAGGTTTGAAAATAACAAGAAACTTAGTCTCTTCGCTTATGGTTTTAGAACGATAATTATCGATAATTTCATCAGAAGTGCCAATTGCACTGAAAACGTGACAATTGTTCAATAAAAAATAATCATTATTATTCCTACGTCATTTCAGCCGTATTCATTCAGAATTGAAGAACTCTATTTAGCACTAAACCTTTATCTTCATATAGCAACTGACGTCTCAAAATTAATATTTCGCGAAAACAAATGATTTTTGAACCTATTGTAGTTAGTCTTCTACACAATCAGTGCGAATTCATCACAATTGCTGCAATAATATTTGCCAAAAAAAAAAAAAATTAAATGCCACTGAATGTGTTGAATTTTTTTTTTCCATTTTTATTAGTTGAAACAATCGCAATTAAACGTCAATAAAATTTCCCCGTGGATATTTTCAAGTAATTCTTATCGATAAGCAAAAAAAATGTGATTGACCAGTATCACCTTTATCAGTTCACAATTTTCATCTAAATTAAAAATAACAGCTCTTTTTTATAATGGTTAGAGATCTATAAATAACACAGAGTCGATTTTTCGACTTTTTTCAAATATATAAAGAGTTGATTTTACGACTTTTCGTTTTTTTTTTTTCAATTATGGGAAAGGTAAAATTTGCAAGGCTTTTATAATAAAAAACAGGTTTTATGTTGTATTTTTAATTAAGCTTGATATTTAACAGATTGATTAAGAAACGAAGACTTATTAAGATGATTTTTTTTTCAAATATGGGAAAGTTAAAATTTGCAAGGTTTTTATAATAAACAACAAGTTTTATGTTGTAATTAAACTTGATATATATTAGATTGATTAAGAAACGATGACTAACTAAAACTTAAAGTATTTAATATTAATATTTAATTAGGTGCACAACTAAGTCCTCGCTGTTTTGTTATAAAAATCCAGCTTTATTATGAAAATAAGTTTACAAATGATTCATTGAAAGTATTGCCCATCGCTAGCTGCTACTTTCTCCCATCTTTTTGGCAAAACTCGAATTAAGTCACAGTAAAACTGTTTATATTTTGAGGATATCCACGAATCTAGCCATCCATTGATGTCGGCATATGAATGGAACCGGAGGAACAGTGTCTTCGAAGGATTTTCGTCTTCCTTCACGCGAACGGTCGCCAACATCAAAATCACCGTCTTTAACACGTTGTTTTATTTAAAGCAGTATCTCCGTGAACGTTTTGAAGTTCTCGATGAGCTTCAACCGCCGTTTTCTTGAATTTTTATTTATTTCTGACTTGTAATTTAATGCCTTCCGGCCAATTATATATAAATTACAATATGCAACAATTCATCTATTGGATTGAATCTGCTCAATATAATAAGTTAAAAGGCACGTAATAAAAATTAAATATAAAGTTTATAAAAATATAATATAAATATAAAATATAATCATCGTCTTTAACACGTTGTTTTACTTGAAACAGCATCTCCGTAAACGGTTTGAAGTTCTCGATGAGCTTCAACCGCCGTTTTCTTCAATTTTTATTTATTTACTTATTTCTGGCTCGTAATTTAAAGCCTTCCTGCCAATTATATATAAATTACAATACGCAACAATTCAGCTATTAGATTGAATCTACTCAATATAATAAGTTAAAAAGCACGTAATAAAAATTAAATATAAAATTTATAAAAATATAATATGAAATTATGATCATTAAAGACAAAAAAAGTATGAAAAAAAGACTAATTCAAAAGTTAGAAGTTAATCGCTATATAATCTGGAAATATAAGATAATCATTATGTAATAAAGGCTGCTCACAGTTTAGTTGACAACAAAATTTTACAGTAAAGTCTGAAAGTGCTGTAAAATGAGCCTTTTGTACGAATCAGGACATAATTTAAAACTTTTTAAATGCCTTGGTAGTAAATTGCAAATTCGAGCTACTCTTACTACAAAAGCACGACCACATACATGGTTATTTTAGGAATAAGAAGCTGCTTATTACGAGTGGAATGTGAAAAATAAAATGAATTAAAAAGAAATTAAGGACTACACAATCGAACAACTTTATAAAATAACAACAAAGATCTCAAATCTATATAATTTTTAAAACTACAAGCCAAGAAACGCTTAACATACGGTGTTATATGAACACGACGCCTCAGTGAATACTAATATCTCTTAACTCTATTAAACGCCATCTGAATTTTCCTCATATTTTGTTTATTAGTGCCACTATATAACTCTGAACAATATAGAATACTAGGCATGATATAAACATGAACCAATTCCTCCTTAATCGATCTGGGCAACAATAAATCAGTGTCTTGAAAACTTCGCAGTGAATAATTTAAACGCCGGACTACATGATCCACATGATAGTTAAAGCTTAGTTTGTTATCTAAAACTACTCCCAATTGAAAGAAGAAAATCAATATTTCCCGCATATGACGATTATTTGGCACAATATCATACATATTCGCATTACCAAAAGAAAATGACGTCAAAAGAAAATCACTATTGTGTCGAGGCGGTATGTTCACCATATGCCTAAGCTTGGCTCATAACGTTTAGGTTATGACAGAATCGACTAGCACTTACAGCTGGCGCCATCTATTGGCAATCAGCGGGACTTTAGTGGCGCACCTAATACAAATTAATATTAGAATGTGTAGTAATGAAAATTATTGTTGACTCCAGACATGTTTTTCTGCAAATGTAACAATATTAAAATTTAAACGTAAAATTGAATGCCAGCTTCGAAGCTGATAGGCTTTTGTACCAGCATGAGCAAATAATCTTTCAGAAGAACCTGAGGTAATGGGTAAAGTCTTTTATGACTTGTCAAAAGATAAATGGACTAGAGTCTGCCTTTCTCCTTACATCATGACGATGTGCAGATAGAGAAAACGGAAATACAATCTTCATCGGACCGTCATGAGGTTAGAATTTGCAATTTACGCGTTTTCAAATAAAATCGATTTCTTCAGCAAATACTTTTCGAGTTGTTATAACTTTAACCTAAAGAAAGAAGACAGATACCATTTAAGACGGAACGAAATGTAACATTAAAAATGAGTTACACCGTTCCACCTCTTCCGGTAAATCCCAAATTGACAGATTTCCTGAAATTCTTTCTTTGTTCTATAATTTCTAATTGTGTCATTACAATAACGTATTGTATGTTTTCGTCCGTCGTATTGTCTTATACGAGGTGTGATCAAAAAATAATCGTTATTTTAATTTTTTTTCGAAAAGTATTTATTTATTCATCAATTTCTATTTTATTTCCTTTAAAGTAGTCACCCTGAGATATAATAGAAAAACTCGCTTTTTGGTATTGCCAACAGCTCCTGTTTCGATTTTTCTTTTATCTCCTCAATAGTAGCAAAACGCTTTCCTTTCATCGGTGTCTTCAGTTTTGTGAAGGGGAAAAAGTCAGCGGGGTCCAAGTCCGGAGAATACGGTGGTTGAGGCATGATTGCGGCTTTGTTTTTGGCCAAAAACTCACGCACAAGCATCGATGTGCGATGGTGCGTTATCATGGTGCCAAATCCATGATTGGTTTTTCCACAATTCTGTGCGTTTCTGACGAATTGCTTCACACAAACGGCGCATAACTTCAAGGTAGTATTCCTTATTGACCGTACGACCTTCTGGAAAGAATTCATGATACACCACCGGCCTTCCTTTAACCGGTTATACCATAATTGAACTTGTGTTCTGCTTATAGTAGACTCGCCAAACGCCACAGTCAACATTTCGAATGTCCTTGCAGATTTAATTTCAAGTTTTACACAAAACTTAATAAAGTTTTTTTGATCGATAATTTTTTCGAATAGTAAAAAATCGAAGAGATCACCAAAACGCGACTAACATTTTTATCTGTTAAAAACGAACTGACAATCCAAAATGGCTGACATTGTCAACGTGATAACAGACATGTGTACCAACATAACAGAAAAAAAAAATGCGAAAATCGAACATACGTAACTCACGAAATTCGAAAAAAACGTCTTTTTTTCATCACACCTCGTAAATCGTAATAAAATGTGAACAAATTCATCCGCTAACTGCACCCCACCCAATACTTCACATACAAATGACGGCTTACATTAACATCTTTCTTTCTATCCCACTAAATTCAACTAAATTTACCACTCATCAAATATTGGATAAAGTTAGGTCTGAGAAAGAAAATAGACTTCTTTTTCGCGCTACTTCAGAAGTCTCTCATATAAATTGATCGGTTTATAGAAATTCAAAATTTCCTCTGGAATTTCTGTTTAAAGATCTAAAATTTGATCATTATATTGTTTTGCAATTATTTGGTGTAGCGTTGTTAATATTTGTCCCATACAAACTTTAATAACTTCTTATTTCACTTCATTATCTTGCATTAGTTCTGTAATTTAAAGTGCGTTGAGAATAGACTAAGATTTAAAGCGACTGCAGAAGATGTTTCTCTTTGCAAAGCTGATTTGGAAATGTTGGTGGAAATGGTATCAAAACTTAGCTGAAAATCTTAAAAGTTATTCCCTTATAATTCAGTTTTAAAAGTTGTCGTCTTTCAATCATACAAACTTATTAATAATATTCTTTTATCTGGATGTTTTTGCAAAATCTTTTATATTTTAGAAAAAGCTATCTATATTTAACAAATCTGCAAACAAAACATCATCCAGAAATGGGTTTTTACAACTGAAGAATCGGGTTTTCTGCTTTTTCAATTTTTCCCACAAAAAAATCGGTTAGTCGAAATTCGATTTATAAAATCGTAATATCGATATATTAGGAGTTTTGATGTATGATGTTTTAAGATGGCACCAGTGCTTCTTGTATTTAAAATATTTCCCCAACTGCGAACTTTGATAATGTTATGATAAGCGAACGAAGTACACAGTGTTGCCAAACGAAGTTCGACATTGACTCATTGACAGCAGCAAATACATAATTATACAGTCATAGGTAAGTTGCGTGCGTTGACTCACGAAAAATCGATACATCCCAAAACAAAGAAGACACAAAAAAGAAAACATAATATTCTTTTACCTAGAGACACTTTTCCAGCGATATTCAATAGCTTCTATAACATGTTTATAATAAGAACTGTCAAACTCCTTAAAATGGCCATCAACCGTAGACTACACCTCTTCTTTGTTGACAAATCTTCTACCATTTTTGACATTAATTAGATTTTTTTTGCAATTGAAATCTTTTTTTAGTATCAAAATTCGATTTTAGTTTGTATGGAGGCTTTGAAATATTAATTTTTCTACAGAAAAAATTTTATGTTTCAAGTTTTCGTTTGAATAACTTATACTTTTCTGCTTCGCAAAAATGTCTCTAAGTTATTTTACAGCTAAACAAAAAGAGTTTTGACCTATCTCTGAGGGCAAAGGTGTTCTGAATTTGAGATTCTTTGATTCCCCCGTAGAGCCATATTTTCAATGCCGCAAGGTTTTTTCGTAGTCACATTGTTGTTCTTTAAGTTGAATGTTACTGTAATAATTTTTAGTAGAATTATTTTAAACTTTCTTTGTGCTGAAATAAGTTTCAATAAAGTTTTTAGCAAAAAAAAAAAAATCAAGTTTAAAAAATTTATGAGGAAAGCCAGTAAAATCTAATCTAAATCCAATGTATGCCCGCTAAAAGGCTGAAAAAACGAAATTTAGCGAGAAAAAGGCTAAATTGACAACACTACTTGTAAGTAGGTTTTCGTCGCCGGGGCAACGATCAACCACAACCGGTGGACGATCATTATCATGCAATATAATAATTTTATTTTGTCTTGAGCAGTAGCAGGCGTATTTTTATCAATTATATTCGGTAGGGATTCCCAAGTAATGGTTTCGTTCGGTTTAAGCAATTCATAATACAGCTCATAGTACACCAAATTGATCCCGGCAAATACACAACGTGAGTTTCTTCCGTGAATATTTGGCATGGCTGTTAATGTTGAAGCGTAGCCGTGGGATCCCCTTAATTTCCTCTTCTTTAAGTTATTGCGGTATATCAATTTTTCATCACCAGTAACTATACGATGTAAAAACTCCATAATTTATGACTGCAAGCGGCATTTCACATGTGCAAAGTCGACGTAAAGTATTTCTAAGCACTAGTTCGTATGGAAACCAATTCTTGTCATTTAGATTCATTCCTAACGGTATTGAATTAAGTGAATTTGGTTGTTTTGACACTTCTAATGTAATTACAAATTCTTCTTGCATTTGACATGAATTTTCGATCAATAATGATTCCAATTCCCCATTTTTCGGTGACTTTTGGTCTTCCAGTCACGACAACTTCTCCAAATTAACGCAGACACACCATATGCGCCTCAACTGCAGATTTCTTAAATAAAATAAGTAAATAAAATGTTTTCCCATAATTACGTTTATTTTGCTCAAAACTGGAGATTTTCGCATAAAAATATTATGACGCTGATGAAAAATCACTAATATTTCACGGCTATGGTGTTGCTAGATGTGCAACATTATAATATGACGTTTTACATCTGACTATTTTAACCATAACTTACTGATAGAGTAACTTTTTGTAAAATAGCGGAGACTTATTTGTACTGCCAATATCAAAATTAGCTATAAGAATAGCTTTCAATTTTTTTAATGAAAACCACGACTAATTGAAAAACCATACGTTTTTCCAATTAGAACATGCTGCCTGTATCCTTCGAATGATGTCTTCTAAAAATAATTTTTGATTTGAATTAATTTTTCCAGGACTGTCCAAATAATTATACAGATATCCTGTTTCGCGTTAGAAAACAGGTAAAGCAATGTCTACATTGGCTAAATGATGGTCTATCGACAACGAATGTTATCCCTGTATTATATGGACAGTTCACAGAAACAAAATAAATTCATTTCTGTTATCGGTTAACTATTTAGAAACAGCTAACACCACAAATTAAACGAAAACTGATGACAGTAAGCTATAGCCGTATTTGTTTTGGAATTACCCAACAGCTGCCCATAATTCTCATATATAAATTGCACTCAAGGAGATAGAAGGAGATATTGGAGATAGAAAAAGTAGTCTTGAGTTCGTAGAAAAAGTAATTTGAATTTTATTGCTTAAAGTTCAGATAACTTTGTAATTCCAGATGGGAAGAATGTCTGATCCTTCGCAGGACCGCTTCTGTATTGAAAGATTTCCCATTCAAAAAAGTCCAGTCAAGCCTGGAATAAATGAAAATCTGAAAATCTTTTAAGCTATTTCTGACAAGTTCTTTCATTTGGTCCATTTTCTTCATAAACAGACTTTATTTTTCGGATGGCTTCAGCAGCCGATTTTCCTTTTTGGAAATAATACAGCATAATGTGCCTAAAATGCTCTTTTTCGCTCATTTTTCCCACTTTTTAAAACTTTTTTTAAAACGCTGTAACCACTCACGACTAGAACGAGAACACACAAGTAAACAATAGGACACAGTTTAGAGAAAAGGTGGAGGGAAGTTATGGTAGGGATTCTACGTCATGAGAAGTGACGTATGCTGAACTAACGAATTAACAAAACGAACTTTCCAAACAACCCAAATTGAATGTTTGCATCTTTATATATTTGTGTATTTGTTCCGAATAGGCATCTAACTAAACTAATGGACCGATTATCATAAAACCTTCACAATATACTTATGTCGCCCAGGAAAAAATTATAGGCTATATTAGGTCTTGATTGGGCAAAGTTGCGTGGCACCACTCATCCAAATAACAGTTTTGAACGACCATATCTGATGAACTACTAGAGGTATGCGGAAGGGATTTAGTACGTATGCCATTGGCATAAAAAGAAATATGTATTCTTTTTAAAACTTCCTTATGGTGGCCGTAGTAACTAACCGACCATCATAAGCCCTTTATAACACATTATGCCACCATCAATCACATAATTATCAGAAGATATATATTCTGTTATGAATATACAAAGGGACCGCCCATACAAATAACAATTTTGAACGGCTATATCTAATGAACTATTTAATGTATACAGAAGAAACTTGGTACGGTATATGAGTAACTGGCTGGAAAAGGAAATTTTTGAATAAAAAGTAGTCAATGCTCCGCCCTTTTTTTTTAAATTCTCTTATAGCAGTTATAGTGACTGATTTATTGTTATAAAAATTTAACAGTATGCTGCTACCAATGACAAAATTTATCATACGCTATCTTAGGTTAAGATTAGAAAAATAGCGTGTCATCGCCCATCTCATGCCGTGTCTCATAAACTTTTGGAGGTACAAAGATCAAATTTGAAGCGAAATATTATCGGGCACAACATTTGATACACATGCTACTAGGATGGAATGAAATATTTCGGCAAAAACTAGTCGGTGCCACGCCCTTTTTAATAAACTACTACAATGATCGAATTTACTGATCGAACACCATAAAAATTAATCAATGAGTTGCTATGAATTATAAAATGATCATGAAATAATAATTATTATAGGGTTAAGGTTTAGGGAAGTGGAAGCGTTACCGCCCATAAAACCTAACGATTTAAACTGTCATATCTCACGAACTACCAGAAGTAAGAATGTGGGGCTTGATACATGTATTATGGATTCAGAAAGCAACTTTTTCTAGCAAAAAGTGGACGGTACCAGGTTTCTTTTTAAAAATCGATATTGCGAGCAATCCAATAGTCATCATAATTTAAGAGGAAAATTGTCATGTGCTTTGTTAGGTTATAATTGGCAAAAAAAAGCTTAGCCCCACATTTTCTGCACAAAGGTGTAAGCGACCATATCTCATAAACTGTTAAAGATAAACATAAGCCCAAGAAATGGCTTACACTACGAAATGAAATTCATAAAATTTTAATAATACTGAAATATTGGAAGAGCAAGATAACATTAGGAAAAGATTTAGAAAAACTCATGTTATTGATAATTCAATGCAGATTATATCACCATGTCTGGAGTTGAGTATTATACAATTATAGATGTTTTCAGCACACTCTAATGACAGGGTTGCAATGCACGCCGGGCCGGCTAGTATTTATATAAGAAGTAAACTGAGAAAGAAATTTTCAAAATATTGCTGAAAGATTAACGTAAATGAAGTAAAGTATACGAGTACATTCTGTTAAAACAAAAAATGATGGGATTAGACTACATAAAAAGCCCGCTTAAAGGGATAATCTTTTTGTCACTAAGTTGGCACAACTGTCCGCTATGCTGACGCGGAGTTTGAGCACGATTTGTCTTCTAGTTTGTTTACAGTGCTCGATTTTGTTAGTACATCTTAAGTGCGTTTTGAAAGCTTTTTTACAATAGATAAAAACGTTGAACAAATTTGCCTCAAATTTTATATTGAAATTAGAATTCATTTGCACTGAATCTCTGAAAATGTTACAGAAGGCTTACAATGAATTGACTTTATCAAAAACACGTGCCTATGAATGGTATACGAGTATTACTTTCAAATGCGGTCGACATGTGGTGGAAGACATGCTTTTCTCTGGTCGGCCATCAGCGTTTTAAACTGATGCCATCACCGATAAAGTGCAGTTACTGGTGATTGTGTGTCTCATAAATTAATTCGTACCATTTTACACAATTGCTTGGGAATGTAATCCGTTGCTACGTGTCTAGTTCCAGGAGACATAAATTTTCTTCGAAAACGCTATTCGGTGAAAGTCGCTGCAGGCAAGCTTCAACGAGGCAATTTCGACTCCACGTCCATAAAGCGCATTATAATTGAGATGAGACCTGAGTTAATGAGTTTGACATGTAAACAATCTTTGGAATGGTTTTTTCCAATCGAGCTGAAACATAGAAAACCACGTTAAAGCCTGTCAAAAGTCAAAATATTGTTAACGGGTTTCTTTAATTAAGATCAAAAAGCAAATAAAGAATATTATCGGAACATTATGCAGCGCTTAAGAGAGTAAATTCGCCAGATTTGTGAAAAGAAAGCTGGTGATGAAAGGTGATGCACCATCTCAAAATGCTACCATTGTGTTCATTGTGTTCTTGCCAAAAACTCTTTTCAAAATTTAAAGAATTACTTCAATGCGTCCATTTTCAACCGGCAGCTGACATAAAAGAGAACTCGCAACGATAACTGCGGTCTTTTCCGGAAAATGTGTTTGCAAAATATTTAGATTATTGGATTCGTTACGGATTAATCGTATGTTATTTCGTAAGGGACCTATTTTAAAGGCAATGCAATAAATTTAAATTTAAACGAATAACAAATATTTTTTGTTTTTTTGTTATGTATGTATGTACGTTGTTTTGTGCAATTTCAAATGGTTATGGATAATTTTTGAACACCTGCCGTGTAAGTAGCAAGCGCAGCCCTATGATGTGTAAATGTTACTACAGGGTGTCCGTCGGGAAGGTATACTACTTTGTTTGTTTATAATTTTTGATTAAATGAAAGAGAATGGACCTTATATTGATAAATGTTTTATTTAATGTATGGAATACAATATCAGATAAATGTCCGCCTCTGTTAGCCTCACAAATGCGAGCCCTTTTGAGCACATTTTTTATTACATTCGCACACATTTCACGCGGTATTTCCTTAATTTCATCAAGCGTTTCTGGTTTATTTTCATAAACCTTGCTTTCCAGATATCGGCGCAAAAAGAAGTCTGGAGCAGTCAAATCAGACGTCCGTGGAGGCCAATCAACATCATCATTTCTTGATGTAACTTGTTGTGGAAAGAAGTCTCACCGTAATTCCATTGTAATCCTGGTTATATGCGATGTGGCACCGTCTTGTTGATACCACATGTTAATCAAGCCCAAAGCATGCAGTTGTAGCGTTAAAAAGTTTTCAATCATATCACGATATCGCTCGCCATTGACAGTTACCGTTACGCCGTTTTCAGTTTCAAAAAAGTAAGGTCCGGTGATTCCTCCGAACAGGATTACAGTAATTCAAATTGTACTCCTGGCTATGTGCGATGTGGCACCGTCTTGTTGATACCACATGTTAATCAAGCCCAAAGCATGCAGTTGTGGCGTTAACAAATTTTCAATTATATCACGATATCGCTCCCCATTGACAGTTACCGTTACGTCGTTTTCAGTTTCAAAGAAGTAAGGTCTAATGAATCCTCTTGACCGAATTGCACACCAATTGGATGCAAAGGTGACTGATGAATAATTTGAGGGTTTTCCATTGCCCAGAACCGACTATTCTGTTTATTCACATATCCATTTAAATGAAAATGTTCCTCGTCACTCATTATGATTTTTTCATGAAAATCGGAGTTGTTGTGGACGAATTGTAACATCCTATTGGCATATGTACGGCGTCGTAAATGGTCTTGTGGAAGAAGCTCTTGTGTCAACTGAATCTTAAATGGAATCAAATGCAAAGTCTTGTGCAAAATTGTGGCCAAAGTTGTTATTTGAAGACCAAGCTTCTGAGCACGGCGTCGAATTGAAATTGATGGATTGTTTTAAACACTTTCTTGAGCAGCAGTAATGTTTTCAGCCGATCTTGCAGTACGTTGTGGTCCATGCCTGGCCCTATCAGCTACAGACCCTTTTTCTTCGAAATCATTCACTACACGAAGAATAGTGCGGTCTTGTTGGCACGTTGTTTGTCCCAAAAATTTCACGTAACTTTCTCATCGTCATAGTAATAGATGATTGATTTTGATAAAATGTTTTGACGATTAAAACATGTTTGTTTATCGAATATTTTTCCATAATAAATTTGCCACGTTTCTACTTCACGGCTGCCAAATATGAACTGTCAAGACTAATGTTTACCAAAATGGTGACAAACCAAAGCAGTACACCTTCCCAACAGACACCTTGTATAATATATTCACACATATGTCACCGATGTGTATGCTACCGAAATATTTTGGTCAATAGAATTTTCGTTTCGCGAAAATTTGTTTGGGAATGCTATTCCAGGGATATCGGTGACACATGCTGTAACGGCTTTTGCTTGTATTTCCATTGAAATTTGGTATTATTATCATTATTTATTAAAGTATATATCGTATTTTTATTAGTTTTCGAGTTTCAGACATTTACAGAAATTCGATTTTTTTCCACAAGATCCAAAAATCATCTTTCTTAAAAATAAATGGTCAAAAAAGCACGAAGATTTCATTTGAAATACGAACTAGCCTTGAAATGGATATATTTTGCAATTCAAAAATAAGTGCACTCGAATTTTTATTTTTTTATTTTTGATAATTATTTTGTACCATAAGTGTAAGGTATGTAAATAACGATTTTAACACTTCCACCACTCAAAATATTTACATACCCCTATTAATTTCGGCACCACACGTTAAGAAACAACGTTATAACCCAGCGTATGATCAATACACTGACCGCATTTGCATATATTTTTATTTACATATGGTGTATAAGTGATATTTATCTCCAACATTATCCCATTACTCATACGTATGCGGTAGTGCGTAAACAAACTTACCATTTTTAAGAGAGAGTATATTTTGCAATCCCAGCACAAGCAAGATCAATCCAAACAGTTGGACAATATCACAGAGTTTAAGATGCCCTTGAAATGTTCTGATAATTGTTTTGTCACTTTGCCACTGTGCACGAATTTTGTTTTCGGAAACATTTATTTTACGTAGATTTTGAAAAATGTATCGTAATTTTCCTCATGTTTTTTCTTTTTTTTTGCAAAATAACAGAAATTTATCACAATATTCTATTTTGCAAATTTACATTTCTTAACATTTCACTTGTTCTTTCACACTTGTTGTTATTTGTAATACTGAGACTGAGACTAAAACTTTTAGAAATTATTTTAACGATAAACTGTGCATTCGTTTCGAATTCGTTTTATTATTCTCCCGCTAAAAAAGACAACAATTTAAAACTAACGCGACCATTTCAAATTCTGTTGAAATCTCGATGTGCCCTGCAACCATTTACAGGTATGAACGGTTACGCTTAGAGTCAACAATTTCGAAAGAAATCAGAAATTACCCACATAAAATTGTTATACCCCATACATCCAAGCGACCACGCAATCAACCCACTAATCAACCGATATTTGCTTATGTTATCTAAAGCCATAATGATAGCGGTTAAGGAGTGAAAATCAGTCAGTCACTCTCTCACTCTTTGTGTCTCTGGAAGAGAGTAATATCGCAGCAGCAGGGGTATAGAGAAGAGAGTGAGAGCACGCGGCAGACAACTCGATATTGAGCAGACAAATTTTATTTTGCAAATCTTTCTTTGAATGAATGATAAGACCCACTTGTGCTGTTTTCAAATCTTATCAGTGTTCATATCGCTTTTGTTGCCGTCATTTCGTTCACATGAAGTAAATTGTTTATAATGTTTATACGCGTGTTCATGCTACTTTTATAGAAACAAACACCTATAATATGTACTGGAGTTATTTGATTATTATTATTATTTCAAAATTATAATTTACGATGTGTACTCCCAAAAGGGGGAAAATTATCTTGGATTCTCACACCTGATCTGACAATATCAGTATCAATAGGGTGGCATGTTACTGATGTGTAATATCCATACGTTGCATTTTTATAATTTATTTTGCCAGCTCCTTTTTAATGTCAAATTTGTACCTTACACATTAAGTAAAACTAAAAAAAATTAAACTAGATAAGAAATTCGTAGATTTTGTGATAATCATATAGCTTAGATTAGGGATGTGAATGATACAAGAATGAATTAAAACAAATGGACTAAAAACTTGAAAAGGAAACATTATGCACCAGTCCATAAAAATGCTGCTAAAAATAAAGAAAATTCAGCTAAAAATACAAATTGTTTTATTAATTTCTCCTATCTCTGAAGCTGTCTCGTGTCCTAAGTGCTTCAATTCTAGCATAAACATTGCCCAATGTGCATCAAATGTGATTTCCGATATGATTATCCAATTTAAAAGCAGTTTTTTGCGGATTAATCCGCAAGAAAGCAAATCTTGACAAACCTTTTAAAATTCTTAAGTTTTCAAAGAAATAATTACAAAAGTCATGTTGGGAACATAATTCCATACCATTTTGAAATTTGGTATGAGATTAAACCAATATAGAAACTTCACCCAACATCCCTTTGCTTTAGTGCAAAAGTGCCAGAAAGAACGTGGTGAAAGGTTCTTTCAAAAAATATACCGAATAATACCGAAGCGCAATCAAAGAAACAAAATTACAACTTTCGGAAGTATCCTGTTTAGAGATTACAGGGAGGGACCATTGATGTTTGCTTCTAAGGGGAAGAAGGCTTATTTTTGCTGAGCAGATTAATTTGTAAATATGGTACAATGAAGGGTATTGCAATGTATATGTAGTTCATTTTCGTTCGCAGAATTGATACGTGCTAAATTCTACTGAATTTACTGCTATTGAATGAAAGATGTGAATCTAAGAACATGCGCGCAAGCTTATGTAATTTGCATGGTAGATATCCGATAGGGTATGGTTAAACCGCAGATTTTTTTTTTATTTTACGGATTATAGGGTTATTTGCCGGTCTGGTATGGCTGTCAG
Source organism: Philornis downsi (assembly GCA_019455685.1). NCBI lineage: Eukaryota > Metazoa > Arthropoda > Insecta > Diptera > Muscidae > Philornis > Philornis downsi. The sequence continues at coordinate 30,913 of JAHXMU010022423.1, read as the reverse complement.
CTGCTAAACACCTGCCATCTAAAATGCTATTTATTTGGCGAAACGTGGGCTTTCAAACGAACAAAATTTTCTTCAGCGATAAAGCTCATTTCTCTCTCAGTGGTTGCATCAACAAGCAAAATTGCCGCATATGGGTCTTAGAGAACCAAGATTTGATTGTGGTAAAGCCACTGCATCCGGAAAAATGACTGTTTCGTGCGCATTATGGTCTGGAGGTGCCATTGGGCAGGAACCTTAAAAGGATCTACTGCTGCAACCAATCCAGAGGCGGTTATTTAAATAACATTGTAGGAGGTGTATTCAAAAAATAAGGTGAATTTTCAAATTTCGCGGGCCGTGTGCTATTTGTGCATGCTGACCATATGTACATAACGAAATGTTACTGCAGCCTGCTCAAGCATTAAGAGTCAGAGTTATAAAAAGAGGGTGTGTCTGTAAACGACTAATCATTTCGGATACTGTAAGAGTGTGAACGTTGATAATTACAATTTTGGAGTGGTAAATGATTTCATTTTCGTTTTTACCACCCTAAAAATTAGGAGAAAAGTTTGATTGTAAACAGCATTTAACATTGGCTTAACAAGCATTTTAGTGACAATGTCCTCTAACAACTATACCATTAAATTATGTACTCATATATATATTATTATATAGTAATCAAAAACCAAATTATTAGTAAACTTTTCAAGCAAATCATTCAATCATAATCAGGCATGATGACTCGAGACTTATGGTCGTCTTATTTAGACTCCATAAAGTCCATAAAGTAGATTTTTTACAACATCTTTAAGGCATTTTAAAGATAAATCGAATACGACCATTATAAAAAGTGTACTCTCAATATCAAATCATTGTAGCAACGTTTACGTTTTCTGACGAAATACGTAATAAAATCATACCAATTCATAAGAGCTACTGATAAAAGAAAGCTAGAGTGACTCGAACATTTATACCCTTCCCTGTATGAGGAATAACATATTTACTTGGTTAGAAAATTCGTAATCAAACTATTTTATTGGGAAATTCAACAACAAACAACAAATTCTCTTGCATCTCATGAATGAGATATGGGAGAACTTCTCACATTTAGTGATCTTATACAATTTCATTAGATTAGATTCACTTAACTATTGGTCCCAGTTTAACGACAATACCGAACTTTACATTTTAAGAAGCATTTACCAGGCTAGTCGATTACTCGACTACGCGAAGTGTTCGTCGGATACATCGATGTGACCACCGCTGAAATAGTAATAGATGGCTGTATGCGGGATTGCACTCACGATTATGCGAACGATAGTTACGTGTACTAACCATCGCGCTATCTAAAACAACGTGATTGTGATTGAGTGAGGAGAGGAGAGTTGTTTTCGATGTCAAGCTTTTTCAATAGGGACGGCTAGATTTTGATTAATCGAGCGACACATATAAATGTTAACATTTTGTTATGAAAATGAATGTTCCCTTGTAGAAATTCGCGTTGCAAGTATTCTCTAGTTTCGGCCGATTTATATATAGGTGATGGGTCTATTAGCAAAATTCCCGGATTTGGGACTATGCGAATCAATATGAGGTACGCCAATAGCGATGCATCCACTTATTGATTTCAAAATCTGATAATACCTGTCATCTGAAGTGTTATTTATTTAATGAAACATTTGCCATTTCCGGATATGGATCGTTTAATAGCCGAAGAACGCATAAAATAATTTAAAACTGCTACAAAAGTAGTTATTCAAAAGTTGACACTTGTCGTGTATTATGGGGTGATTATGGTCGTCATAGTCATAATCAACCTACTGCGCAAGGAATTGGCAAGATTATAAAGAAATTTGGAGAGACTGGAAGCGTTACAGATGTGGTCAGGCCTGTGCCGAAAATATCGCTTCCGTTAGTGAAAGTGTGACGGATAACCGAATTTCAATTCAGAGAGCTATGGCCGTTTGATAACCGACTTTATTTGGTCTGCAATTGAAGATTATGAACTGGACGATATATGGTTTCAACAAAGCGGCGCCACGAGCCCCACAACATGACCGATTTTGACTTTATTTTATGAGAAGTTCACAGATACCGTAATTTCACGTTTTATCGACGTCAATTGGCCACCAAAGATTATGCGATTTCACGCCGTTAGACTTGTTTTGTGGGACTATGTCAAAGACCATGCTCACGCGGATAGTCCCCAAACATTGGAGCATTTGAAATCCAACATTCGTTAAAGGAACCACTATTGCAACCAATCCAGAGGCGATTATTTAGATGACATTGTATTTCATACATAGTGGCAAGGTCCAAGCATTATAATGAAATAAAAGTCTCATCGAAATCATAACTTTGTGTAAGTTTTATTTAACTTTACTTTTGAAACCGAAAGATTTATAAGCCGATAATTATCGAATTTACCAATAAATACATGATATCAATTACCTGTAAATGCAAAAAACAAATTGCACCTACTTATTTTGAAACTTTTTTTATCTATAATCTATAAATAGGACTACAGAGAAGTGAGTAACTTTATAATGCGTTTCAAGTGTACAAAAAAATGTCTGCTAAAATACAAAGGCCACGTTGAATACCAAAATCTAAACTATGTATGCTGTTCGATTGATAACACGTGTCAACATTTGTATTGATTTCGATGAATTATGATGTCATTCTATTTAGATAATAGAAGTGCGTTGATCTCAACATCGGTATTCGTTTGTATTCACTGTAGTTTTCGATACGTATATCGTACATCACATACATATGTATGTTTCAAGGACTACCATGAGGATTGTGTTATAGTTATGTAATTTCAGGCAAAAAACACTGTCGCAAATGAAACCGATAGGCGTAAATTTGGTGAGATGCACAATTGGAAAGTTGTCAATTTATTGCTTGTTAATACGACTCAATTTTTTTCAAGGGGAAAAAATGGTCATGCAAAAATCGGGGGAGTGAGTACATGGAAAGGGATAGTGTTGCAAACCGAAGATTCTACCAAAATGGGAAAAATAAAAGTTATAGTAAGGGGCTGTCTTCCCGTAAGGAAAGTGCTGGAAATTTGCTCACGAACATTTACCACCTGTTCAATTTGATAGACATGTGGATTAGAGGTTGCGCAAATCTAACAATTTCTTCCAAAACAGACGCATCCGATAATAAACCGTACAAACTGGATTACAGAATAACATTCGCCCTTACTATTTCCATAGTATCCGAAAGCAGCATTATCGTACTACGTCTGGTTTCATTGCCTCAATGTCATGTGCTATGTAGGACCCATTAACCAAGTGGTATTGTCCTTTATGTCCGGCTGTGTCAATCTTTCCTAGATGGGTGTGGGCACAAATCGCTATCTGTACAGTCCACCTATCGGAATCCAAACCGAGGTCAAGAGTGCTCGCTAACGCTCCGGGCCAATGAGTGGTTTTGGATTTTGAGAGTCCCACACCAAACGATGAGAGTATAGCAGCCATCCACTGTAGGGCTCTCTAACATCCCGTAGTAAAGGAAGTAATTGGACGATTGAAATGAATCGCAGTTCGTAATCAAAGTCAATTCTTCGTATCTTTGGTTGATTTAAATTACATGGCATATCTTCTTACCCAGAGAAGAAGGACTCGTTATCAACTTGTCTGCAGAATGGAATAAGGAGGTTTATACATTAGGGGTAAATGATAAAAAGTATATAACAAAACAACTCCTTACCTGCACTTACTTGAATTTCTTCACTTTAATGTTCAAACCACAGGAATAATGTTGTGTCTGTACCCGTTAGAGCCATCACAATGCTTTTGTTAATTGAGGGAAATCGTACATCTATAACTCGCTGCTCATTTGTAGGGAATTCTTGTGCCGTGCTCACAATTTTTTTTCGATAGTTTATTTTTTTTCTTTCTTTCTTCTGTCTCACATTTCTCTCTCTCTCTTGGGCAATTACGAAGGATCAATAGATACCGGAATGTACCATGTTTGGCTCCACAGGTGTCCTCAGCGTACTCTTCGCCACTTTTCATTTAACACGAACTGCAGAAACTTTGTAAAATTTGTTTAAAATTTTTCAATACCCCCCCATAAACTGATGTTTGTATTACAAACATAGATATTTAAAAGGAAAACCTAAAACCTCTGCTCCGATTCGTCCCACCAAGGTTTGATCTTTGATCACTTTGTCTATGACGCCTAAATACTAATGCTACGTATATATATGCCACTCTGAATCTAAAGTTGGCCATCTGCATGGATTTAAAACAAACAAATTCCCATATATTTCATGAATAATAATATAAGGGAGAGCTTCTCACATTTAGTGAGCTTACATGCATTCTATTTTTAGTTTAGTTACAGTTTTTAGTTTTAGTTGCAGTTTAAGGACGATTCCGAACGTCACAGTTCGAGAAGCATTAACAAGACTTGTCGATTACTAAACTGCTCGAGCAACACTCATCGAAGCGGCCGCCGCTCAAATAATGCGGGGTTGAACCTGGGATCATGCGAAAGACAGTCGCGTGTACTAACCATCGCGCCATGGTCGGTTACCTAAGTCAATATATTTGCTTAGCTAAAAATACCTAGTGAATCAGACCCGCCTATATAAATTAACTTTTCCTATGTCGTCGTCAAATTTAAAAATCACTAAACGTTTTTTTTATCGCACCATAGTCACGATTTTATCCAAAACTCCAATTTTAATCGTATTTGCTAAAAAAATATTTGTTCTATTAATAAATATCGTCAACGTCAAAATGGTATGAATCACGTTTCGTCACCAATTGATAGATAACAGCTAGTTTTTATGTTATATAGCATTTATTTTCTTTTTCACCTATTAATATTGTTTTTGCTAAACAAATATTCAATTTAAAACAGATAAAGAAATACTTTTCGGCATTCCCATATTCTCTTTTATTTTTAACATTTCGCAAATACAACAAACAAATTGTTTTGTAGCTTTTTTTCCGACACCACTTGAAACATCTTCCTCCCATCATATCGTCTCAGACGTAATGGAATCTCTACCTTTCAATTTCGTTTTAACAAATAAACTTCGAATGACTTTTAGGGTATAATCAGGCATCAAACAGGCCACAGCTGTTACAATTGTAAACAGCCAAGAGGGGAGGGAACAAAACACCAGATTATAAGCATGATATAGACCGGGATTATGGGGACTGTAATAAAATATCAGATACAAAGTAAACTTAAGCAAATAATGATGTTAAGATTAAATGAAATACTTACAAATCGATAAAATTATAAACCACCGTACTCAAAATAAAACCAAAGAATGAGGCCACTATAATTGCTATATAAACGTAGCTCAGGAAATAAGATTCCAGCTTCAGTTTCAAATTGCCCACTACCACTATTCAAGATGACATTGTTCAGGGTAAAGAAGAAGTACGTGAAGTAAAAGACCACTATCGAATGAAACGCTCCATTGATGATCCAAATTACCACTTTCTTACATGTATAAGCTAACAAACCTGGAAAATTATCTGGTTATTATATGTTTAAAAGAATCCTGAACTAAGAATGGAACAGATTGATGCGATCAAAATACGCTTTTTACGTGAATATCACTGTGTTTTACGTGAATATCTCTGTGAAGACCTTACCCTCGGTTGATTTGGTTTGATTTTGGAATAGGAGCCGACAATTTTGGGAGCAAGCTATCGCAACTGTCAGCCCTTTCTTCCAGTCAGAAGATACCAAATTAGTTATGCTATAATTATAATCTCCATTGGCGGAGGTGAGACCTATCTAATCACCTCTGCTATTCTACGGCTCTGTAGCAACCGGTTATAAAACGCAACTCTACATTCGAGCACAAAGACTCAACCGGCGATTTCGGTTTCAACCAACAACCCGCGTTGTTCAACACCAAACGTTCAGGCCCATCCCAACTCACCGGTGGAGGCCAAGTTGCTACCAAATTGTAATTTATACAGCATACTTTCTGGGATTAGTCTCTCTGCAGCAAAAAGAGTACAAATTGGAAATTTTTACATACCTGCGGTTCCGGAGACCCCAGGTGGATGGAACGAACGTCCGACACTACATTGCGAGGATGCAGTACACCCACCGGTGGGAGATGGGGAAAAACTCCAAATCGCTTTCGCCCTGCTACGGTGAACGGCAACCATGACGTATAGACATAGAATTCCCTTGACTGCCCGTACCCCGAATTGTCGAAAAAGACACAGATGACAAGGAACGAACTCGAGACCCTATTCGTGTGAATTCCCATCGGACCAGAAAAGGCCTCTGGTCAGATCCTGCTGCTGATATACTTCCAATTTCAACCCCCTGCGGTTCAGTGATTGGTACTCCTGCAAAGAGCAGCAGCTGCCGCCTACCAAGCTGAACAAAATTGTGGGATCAGCCGAACAGCCTTACAGCCGTTCAACTGCCATGTCAGACTGCCTCAAAAAGGCCGCAGACCCACTTCCTACAGCTGCGTCTTAGCAAACGCTTTGGATACAAACTCGGTTACTCTGACCAAAACGCCTTGAGCAGAGAGCATATTGTTGAATATCCAGTCATCATCTGACCTAGATGTCGCTAATCCCTTATATCTGCATATAAAGGACATTCGCACAACACATACCGCCAGTCTTCGACGGCTGCAACTCAATTCCAATATGCAGAAAGGTATTGAGTAACCCATGTCCCGTCAGTAAGAAATCAAGACAAAAGTTAAAACCGAAATCAGGGTTTCTTCCAACGAACCATACCTTAAGACTCTCTACCCAACGTGTTTGCCATTTCGATAAAACACATTCATCCCCTAAGCTCAGCTCTACTCAATATTAGAAAGTTAAAATTTCGTACTTAAAAAATTAAGCAGTCAGTTTTTTTATCGCTTGGCTCAGTATGGTTTGATTACGTGTTGTTGGGGCGTACGTCGAAGATGGACATCAGCAAAGAGAAAAAACGACGCCATATTTTACAGTTTTCCTTCAATAAAACAGAAACGCAAGACAGATGGCTAAAAATATGAACAAAGTTTATGGTCCTAATACCGTAATAGCCAATCAGACTCAATTTTGATTTCGTCGGTTCTGCTTTGGTAATCTTTATGTTAAAGATACTCAAATCGCCGAGAAGCGGCTAGTTTTAACCAGTAGGAGAAGAATTGTGTTCTATCAGGACAACTCCAGGCGACACACATCGATAGTGACTCGACAGAAACTTCGGGATCTTAGTTGGCAGCCTTTTATACATTCACCTTATGGTCGACACTGGCACCGATTAGCACCTACCCCTGTCTATGGCGCACATATTTGCTGGTGAAAAAATCGCATCAAGAGTAGTTTGTGAGAATCGACAGTCCCGGTTTTTTTGCCAATAGAGACGAGGGTTTCTATAATAAAGTCATAATGGGATTACCTTCAAAATAAGAATATATCATTGAACAAAAAGCTGCGTATTTGATATAAATACGATCAATGTCGTGTACAAATAATGAACTTCTCTTTACTCCACGTTACATAAGACGACCGTTATGCGATCTCTTCCGCCCATTTCATACTATAGTGCAAATATGGAAATTTTTTTTTGGCAGAACGTAGGTCTCCATGATATAATCATGTCTATATAACAATTTCTGGTAATGTAAACGATTATTTTTTAATATTGTGTATTAAATGTTTTGAACTAATAATAATTTTAAATTTGGGTTCCCACTAAGAAATTTTAAAAATTGTTATAGGCGCCCCATATTCTAGTTATTTCTAATGTAGCAACGATTTGCAATTTTAAAACGTAGAAGTTATTCCTGGAACCTCATTGAATTTCCACACATGCGGTCTAAAACAGCTTGCTAATATTTAATATCAAATACATCCGTTTCAAATAATCTTACATTATTTTAGATTTCAATCATAACTTCGGTTGAGATAAGATTTATCAAATAGATAAATCGATGGTATCAGATATTTGGACTCTAAATATCGTGTTAATTGGATACTGTATGGTGCAAACTGGTCAGGTATTAGTACCTCAATTGTTGCATAGTAATCCTAAAACATGTCACATTTCGCTATTCTTTGGTAAGGATTTACAGCACTTTTTCTGAAAGATGTTTTCGATTAGTTTATGAAACCGTTAATGAGTTTCAATAATATCGAACATTTTTAAACATAAATAAGAAAGGATATCCTAGTTCTATGATGACATTTTCTTAAGCCTGTGAAATAAATTTTGACAATCAGAGACAAAATTGAACGGAGCTTTAAGAAATCATAAGCAAATGCTTTGATATAAAATTGGATTTATTGAAGCTCCCTAATCAAAAATCTTATTTTGTTGCATAATCTTATCGAACACTATGAACTGAATAAATCACATTACTTACCTGATTAGCACCTCCTCCGTGTAGGGTTTCTCACTTATAGCCAAAAATGTAAAACTGAAAGAAATGTAAATCACATCGAATAGCCACATATATAATGAATGATATACCGATGTTGATGAATACAAATCGTACAGTTGAAACAAGACCATAATACCGGTAATCAAAATATTCTTGTAGCAATAAAACAAAACCAAAAATGATAAACGTGCAGTATTGTAGTGACCATGGACTAGCAGTAAACGTTGCAGCATGAAGAATTTCGCTATAGAGAAATCGGAACATCGAGCAGCCTGTAGACCCTCTTTGCCCATGATGCCTATGCCGACATCAGCTTCCTGAATCATTGATACGCCGTTGGCTCCATCACCTACAGCAGCAATTAGGTAGCCCTTTTGCCGTTTTATAAGTGTAACCACCTCCGATTTTTGTAATGGATTGAGACGACAACACAAAACCGCCTTACATTGTAATGCTATATCACGGAATTCTTGGGGCGTTTCTTTAAGAGCTGTCGTCAAACTTGTGCCATCCACTATGAGGGCACAATGTCGAGAATCTGATCTATTGGCTTTGCACTGTTCGCGAAGGAGTTGGAGGGAATTTAACATATCTTCTTTGGTGTCAAAATCTGTTAGAAAATGTTGATATGATTCTGCGGAAATGTGGCCACAAGATAGGGCAATATTTTCTCCGTTTTGTTGCCAGTCAAAATCCATATTTGTATACCAGCTTTTTGAAGAGATTTTAAGGTTTCACAACATTCTCCTGTAAAGCATCTTTCACAGCCGTAGCACCAAGTAATTCCAAATCTACGAAAGAAGATTAGAAATGTAAACTTTAAATACAATTTAATTAAATTTACTATTTGATGTCATTCACCGTAAGCAATCAAGTATAGCCTGTCACTACGTAACAGACATATTATGTTGGATGTTTTGTTAAGATCTTTGCTTTCAGTTTTCATAAAAAGAAACGCTTAAAATTAGCAATGCTTGATTCTTAAAAATAATTTCATGTAAATGTTGGCAATGAAATTTTGATGTACCTTCCCCAAATTTTCCTAAGCCTCACACGAAAACTCGACACAATTTCTCAAAGGGCATAGGACTTTCACTGATGAAATGGCAGTGCTAAATATATATGTTTAACTTTAATACATATCACAATTTCTTCGCGGTAATGCCTATAATATATCCAACGGTATCATTCGTACATAGAAGAGATTGGCCGCAAGTATTTTGTTTTACAGCATTTCCAAACTGCTAGCAGGTACTACCCTCAAGTACCAATTTCCTTCAACCTTATCACGCTAGGAGCAACTATTTCCTTCAAAAATTGCATCAAAAATATGCGGAGAATATATCCTAAACCCGGCGCCACAAATCTTTTAATTTTGAAAACCTTCCTCCACAGAGTGCCTCAGACCAGAGTGGACCAAGAACAGTCCTGTCCTTTGAGAATTTACCTTAATCGGCAGTATCTGGCAGTATCCTGCGAAGTGCTCTTTTAGGCAAATTTTATAACAGAACTATATTTTACCAAAGCTTTGACGTTGTCGACATGGTTTCTTTCACACCTTCCTTATCCGGCACACTATGTCACGTTATTGAATGTCTCTTCCACGTCCAGAAAAACTACCACAGTAGTCATCCATGTAGAAAATATGCTCGACAAAATCTACAATGTTAGGAGAAGTACTCGCAACAGACCGTCTAGATTTCTAAAAGACATTCAGAAGATAATATGTTTATTTCCAGGAACAATGAACTCAAAACGCAAATGAAGCACCTCACTCCGACCTCATTTACTACCTTCATCACCCACAATTTTAAAGAATCAAGAGACGCAAATTAATTCCTAACTCAATCCATATAATGCGTGCTTGTACTGTCAGAAAACTAAGTATGTTTCTTTCCTGCGCTCCAGAATCTAAGCTCAAAATCTGTCTAATATCGTCTGACCAACAAATAAAGCCCAAAATCTTTTTGTCTTGGATATGGTTAGCTCATTGCAAACAGCGTTACAGACAGCCAGCTTGAGCTCTCAATATATCAATGCTCAGAGGGAAAAACAAACTTACTCTTACTTACCCGAAATTTATTGTTTTCAATTATTAAGCGTTTTTCACAAAATCGCTATTATGAAAAATAGCGAAATATAATGTGTAGTAAAAAGAAATTCACTATTTTTGCATGATTTTGAAGGCTTTATTTAGCGCAGTTAGAATAATCCAATGTCAAATAGGCACCGTTTTTTTGTTCTAATAAATTTTTGGACTTTTCAAGGCAGCTCTATTATGCCTCTCTAATGTAAATCTCCGTGCCTCTTGACAAAAAAACTTTGCTACTTCTTGAGGCGACTTTTTTACCAGCAAAATCATTCGCCTCAGAGAGGAGCATATGATTGATTAGCTTGGTGCCAGATCCAGATTATAAGCTAGATGCATAAGGAACTCCCAACCAAGCCTCCGAAGCTTCTGACGCGTCTCTATCGGTGCGTGCGGCCTAGTGTTGCCCTGATGGAACAAAATTTCTCCCGACCAAAGGTCATCGCATTTGGGCGATTACTTCGTTCAGACTTTGGCTAGAAGCGCAGCTTATAGTAAAAGATTCTCTGCCAAAACACCAAACACACAGCGCAAGCTCACCTTGATTCGACGCAGCTGTTTTTCACTACGCAGATGAGTATTCAATCCATGATGTTATTTTGCCTTACCTCGTGTGACACCCACACATCGACCTTATTTTTCGTTTTTTGTGCAAAATTTAACTCCTGGGCAATCGAAGCATTAATTATATGAGGGTCGGATTTGACGATTTCCATTATTCTGCCTATATTTTTTTAAACAATGGGTGCAATGAGTGCATTGACTTCAAAACTATCGAAACGGAAACGATAGAAACAAAATTGCTCATAATTAGCTGTTACAGTATTAAGACCATAAACACCATTCACATTTTCGAGCGGTTTGCTTGCGTTTTCGTCTTTATCGAAGAAAAACTGTAAAATATGAAGTATTTACTCTTTTCTCTCCATCTTTGACGTGCTCTGAAACAATACTGAGTCAAGTAATCACAAAACTGTTTGAGTAGTTTTTTGAGTAGGAAAACTTAGCTTCCTATCGCCATCTAGCGTAACCCGATCTCACTCATACAACGCGGGAAACACATTACTATATGGAATTTTATATATATGAAATTATATATAGAATTTTGAAATCACACTTAAACGACAACATGCACCTCAAACAATAATAACAAAAAAAATTCTCGATTACGAATATATCAGTACTTAGAGATATAATGTATTTATTTTTTCAATCATAGCTATTTTGAAATTTGCTATGACTTGCTAATTGAGCTGAATTTTGAAATATGTTTTGTACTTAGATATGCATCGAAGTGAAGATGGCAACTGTAACGAATAAACCAAACTTTGTGCTCATTTCCTGACACTAAAAACTTCCTGATCTTATATTTGTCTCAGTCGAAACGTGATTCATATTCCCCGTCCTGTCTTCTTCTCTCCATATTCTCATTCCGGTGAATAACCCATGCGGTTTACCACAGTGACTGCGAGATCTCATCCGAATAGGTAAGAAGGTCACTAATAATTTCAAAATCTTTCATTTTAAATACAATTTATTCAGAGCTAAAGTCCATTCTTCAAAAAATTCCTATCTTTTTAAACTCTCACCTTCGTCACTAATGTAATCTCACTTACCACATTCGATACGTTTGTAGCATTCTTCCATTAAATCCTTCCTCCCTTTCAACATAGTTTGAGCTTGATTAAGATCATTACAAAATTCTTCTTATTCATCTTCAGGTATTAATCTCTTCGCCACCGCTACTTAAACCGTCACGGGCATATTCCATAATATGTGGATCTGTGCTCAAAATCATATCTTTGGATACTGTCGAGCATAAATCAAAAATGACACTTTCGGCCCCTTTCGTATACAACCGTTTGCGATTTTTGTTGTCGGCAACAATAACACTCATACGTTTGCGATCTGATGAAAATTCTAGAGTGTGTAAATGTTTGAAATCCAAAATTTGCTCACTATCGACAGATCCTGTGAATATTTCCAATTTTGAGATATCATCATAGTCTCCTAGATACGTGAAACCCAATTGGCTGCAAGCTTCAAGAAGAGCCTTTTCATCTGGACTGGATGCCTGATACTGTAGAGCTTCAACAGAAAATTCCGAATTTTGAACAACTTGTACTGACCACTTTTCTACACATTTCGAGCGGTATCTCCGCGATAACTTGACGCATGTTGATTTACAAATGCTTCCACCTTTAGGGATTACACGCGTAAACGCGGCCTTTGACATAGCCCCGCAAAAAATGTCAAACGACGTCAAAGATCATGCAAATGCAAATTTACGCTTTTTAGAAACTTCTCATGCAATATAGCCCGAAATCGGTCGTGTTGTGTGGCTCGTGGCACAGTCTTATTGATATCACATATCGTCCAGTTCATAATTTTCAATTGCAGGTCAAAAAATAGTCGGTTATCAGTTACAGTTATAGTGGTCTGAATTGAAATTTGGATTATTCGCCACACTTTCACTAACAGAAACGATATTTTCGGCAGTGCGTGCATTGCAATGATACACAGACCAGACCACATCCGTAACGCTTCCAATCTCTTTAAATTTCTACCATAAACGCCCCGTAATGCACGAAAAGTGCCCACTTTTGAATCACCACTTTTGTAGTAAATTTTAACTATTTTTACGCGTTCTTTGGCAAAAATTTCACTAAATAAATACCACTTTAGATGACAGGTATTTAACAACTGATAGCCTTGCCAAACTGGCGGATTTGAAACCACTAAATGGATATTATCTTAGTTTTTCAGTTTAAAATTGTATTTTTGTATTTGCATTCTCTCTATACTCCTCTATATTTCTTTTAATTAACGAATAAAATCAGTACAGATATCACAGTTGGATGGAAAGTGAGTGGGTCCCAGAATGGGCGTGATAAATCTACTGTTTCATATCAAAAAATGTTTTGAATTGAAGCACAATAAAAGAAGCAAAATAATAATTTACTGAAATCCTTCTTAGACATTTCAGAGAGACCATAATTTTTGGTTAAATCACCGAATTTGTACATGAGGTACCTTAAGGAATCTGATAATGCAGCCCCTTTACACCAAGCTTTATAATGCAAAACTTTATACAAAATACAAGCAAATGCAGTCTACGAATTAGGGATTACAGCGGAAAAATGAATTTGTCAGTTTTCTTAACCGTGTCTGGCCGAGACACCTCAATTGGTCGACGACTACAGTGTTTGTCTTGACAGCTCGCACGGCCTCGTTTACACTCTGCTATCCAATATTTTACAGTCGTAGATGAAGGAGACTCCATCAGAGTAGAATTTAGCTCTGCTTTAATATTGGTTGGACTGAGACCTTTTAAATGGAAATATTGAATTACATAACAGTGACAAATTTTTTCCATGTTTATAAATTCACCAAGATCGTTCACTTTTGATGGCTCTAATAAAAATACTAAACAACGTGGCGCCTTGCGACTAAAAACATATGCTTTATAAGGTTGCCACTTTTCACCAAAATAATTTTTTTCAAACTACTTGCACCATCTAAATACCATTAAGTGAGTCTACAAATAGAATGCAGTGTAAGCTCACTGATTATGAGTTCTTCATGAGATGCAAGGGAAATTATTTGTGTTTTATCGTTACCATTTCGCCTGAAATTATCAATTCTATTCTGTAAGAACAAATATCTATTGCAATTTCTTTAAATGTTACTCTATACTTAATACATTCTAGCTCACAAAATTAACTCACAATAATGAAGCAAAAGTATAACTTTTTGAAACTTTCGGTCAGAAGTTATGGAGGAAACGTTGATTTGTCCTATACGTGTAATTTGTAATGTAGTTAACCCAGGTAAAAGAAGGTCAAGCAGTACAATGAACAAAATTTCAATGTCTAAACAGAAATTTCAGAACAAAATTTGAATTTCGGTAAATCAGTTAATTTATATGGAAGGTCCGAATAGGGTATGGCATTGAAGTCTATTATAATTTTCAGACATAGCTTTATGATGGGAGTGATATATGCCAAATTTTGCTGAATTTGCTGGAATTGAAAGAAAGATTCGAATCTCAAAATATATGGTTTAAATCGATCATAATATATGGGAAGTATCGGAAAAAGCGTAGTTATGCGGACGAGTTTTTTTTAATTTTCTCACGATTTATAAAGCAATATAAAGTACAAAAGCGTAAGTTACTACAACGAACAAATTAGAAGTTACAGAAGATAAACAAAATTTCAGAAATTTGTTAATATGAAAGGTAGCAGGAGACATGGATTAACATAACCCATTTTCAATGTTACATGTTGTTGCCGCATGAAGCGGAGTCGATCTTAATTCTTGCGGGCGAAGGTACGGAAACTCTAAAAGCATTTACTGAATAAATATACATCATTTGAAGAAATCTAAGTTGCAAATACTAAACTCTTTGCACATTCTTTATTACAAAGTATTAAAAATAGTTTTGACACTTTTTTTAACGAAAATATTCCAAAGGTCTACAAAATTAATAGTATTTTTGTAAAAAATTAAGACAAATCTAAAACTAAGAACGTGATTACTTCACATAAATTTACACGGTTGTGTAATGAGCTTTACAATGGACTAGAATGAAAGAGAACACATAATTAGTAACATTAATTTTATGCCTGAAAATCGTCTTACCTATAAATTCGGATACCGGATCGTTATCACCCTCACCCCTCATTGTGCCAGTTATCTCTTCATTCTCCACCATGGGCAGGAATAGTAATACAAACTCCGGTGAATATGGATGTGTAATAGTTTCCAGGACTTCGGTTACAAAGTAGCGAATTAACGATATATCCGTGTCGCCCTTGCCCCAACATTGTTTAATGTATTTGACAACTGGTACAACACAGCCGCGTGTTAATAGATTAACCATACGATCAAGTAACATTTTTTTCATTTCCAATTGAACCAAAATCTCCAACTCGTCTTGTTTGGATTCAAATAAACGAATCAGAAGAATTAATATCTGCTGATGCAAAGTGGGATGAACGGCAGCCACTTCATCTAAAATGGCAAGATGTGTTGGGCAGCTGTCGGTGGAAAGTTTGAAATATGAAGGTTCTGTAACGGTATTTTCAATCCATCGTATAACACCCACCCCCACTACCGGATATCTGCAAATATGTAACAATTATTACTCAATCCATCAGTTCGGTTAAGCACGTATTTGACGCTTACTTAATACAATTGTATAATGTCTGCAATTCGGCTATTAATTCGGTAGATCCTTTGTTCCCATTGCATATGGTATGCACCTTTTCTATGGCTTGTATTGTACTCTTCAATTCTTCCTTATTTAGTACTCTCTCTGTGAGTGGCCTCTTCTTGGCTGGCGTGTCAACAACTGAAGAGGCATATGCTAACAGGAAAATATATTTTGATTTATGTTCAGGGTTAATTTTCACACCAGCTTTGAAAAGTGAATCTACTAAAAGTTCTAAAAATTGTGGATTTCTTATAAGGTCAATGGGAGGCGGATCTGCTCCCGAATAATTGCGGTAAAGTACAGTAATATCGGCTGGATTAAGAGTGTTACGAGACAACATGGAAGACAATGCCTGACAGGCCTGAGGATAAGCAGCGGAACCATTTAGAGCCATAGTTATGGGTGTAACATTTTGATTGCTAGAATTAGGAAGAAATTTGAGTACATAATATTTAAATTAAGTATTTCAGTTGTGTCAGATTCGCATAAAATAAATAATTATTCATTAATAGGAGAATTAGAAAAACATAAAAATACTACCGTGGAATGTAAAAAGAGTATATATTAACTTGTCGATAGGCATTACAAAGTTCGACCAGGCCGAAGATTATATACCCTCCGTCACGGATGTCAACCCGTTAGCCATAATGAATTGTATTCAGTTTTACAGATAAAATACCAAAATGACCAGTAACTCAACCCTCTGTAAGATGTTAGTATCCAACCGACCATGGATTATGTTTCACATCATCGTGAACTCGCTTGTTGGGATAGAAAAACAACGGTTAAAACGATTTTCTCATAGAGAATGTAGCCCATGGAGGACAGTCTTGAAAAGTGACTTCCAAAACATTTCTTGACATGATAAGCATCATCCGAGGCACTGCTGCATACAAAAAGTTTGTTTCAAGATACTTGTCAATATCTTGCAATATAAATTATATAAATTACATAAAGGCAGTTTTAAAAACTAGCGTGGACATTGCATTTCACTTTCCTTTTTTGAAATTCGGCTATCAAAAAATTAGATAACTGTAAAAAAAATGCTTGAAGGCTTTAAAATAACAGCCTGACTTCAAATGTCATCTTCAATAGCTTTCCACAGGTGTTAAGTTTATCCGGAATCAATGATAATAACTCGGAAAATGAGAAAATGTAAACCATCATATAACCTGCATAATATGTATGTATGTATGTAATATATGTCATATGTGTGTGCATAGTATGTACGAATACATGAAAAAAAATTTTAAATTGCAAGCCAAAATAAACAAAAAGCGGCGGTTATGTTGTAAAATAAATT
The DNA here is from genome assembly GCA_019455685.1 of Philornis downsi. NCBI lineage: Eukaryota > Metazoa > Arthropoda > Insecta > Diptera > Muscidae > Philornis > Philornis downsi. The sequence goes on along the minus strand of JAHXMU010022423.1, from coordinate 13,935 downwards.
TCACGCTAATATCTGCAGTTCTGCACAATTTAAATCTGTGTCATACTCCGGTAAGGCTAGACCGCCATTAAAATATTTACCACTCACTTTTGCAATGCGTATTTTGTTATTTCTTGAGATAAGCGTTTCATGTTGAAACCACCCTTGGGCTCCTGGCTCAGCACTTGTATCAGGACCTGCGAATACACATATGTGTGCTGCCCATGGCAAACCATACGAGCACATTCTTGAATGGCACCTTGTATATCCTCCGGGTTACTGAGAAATTTCGCAATAGATGTTTTTAACACACGTGAGAACACTTCGATCTGCTGGGCAGCCGTAGATATCGATGTAATTTCGCTTTGAAACCCAGCATCCGATATCAACTTTATTGTAAAATTCAGCATAAGACAATCGGGATATTCTTCAGCCAAACGATAAATTAATGAGCGCCAAGTAGGATGATCGATCATTTCAGTCAACCAATCCGGGGTCTCACCTTCCTCGGTGAAAATGGTATCTGCTTTTTTGGGATCGAACGTTTTTAAAATCATATCCTTTAAATGATTCTCGACCATGGCTTGGACATCGGTGACCTTCACACCCGCCAATATAAGCCATTCAGCTAAGAGATTGGCCATTTGTGCTACCGCTTTATAGTTTTCCGAAAGCATCATAATGACTTCTTCCGGCGAGCCACCAGATTGGAAATATCTTTTCAATTGGGTAAAAATACCCGGTTCCATGATATAATCGGGTGTTAGAAACTTTTCCAAACATTCCTGAATAGTCTCCTGGGGATTATCCTCGGGTATTTCCTAAAAATGAACATGCAATGTCAATATGGAAGAGAATCTCCGAGGACAAAGCTTTATCCAGACAAACCTCTTCCTCGCCTTGCTGTTTAGGCCGCCCCTGTTGCCAACCACTCTCGTCGTATTCCATTTCCATTGTTGCGTTTCGGCGTCTTTTTACTATTTGTAGTGCGAGAGTGTTAGGCGTAAATGTTGCAAATGTTTTTATTTTGCGAAAAATATAATTCAAAGTTGTTTCCCCTTTTGTTGTTTTGGCACATTCTGCGTACAGCTCAACAAAAGGAAAATGTCAAATAAGCCGCTCAGTGTTGTATTTTCGTGCTTCTTAATGAAGTGCTAATAAAAACAGGGTTGTGAGCAATAGTTATTGGTATTGTCACATCTCTACGGCGTTGTTCAAAAAAGATGGTGTTGTGAGTAGATTGTCCCGAAACTCGATTTTCCGGGAATTGTAGGAGTCAATTAAGGAACTGAAGAATAGTGAGTATTGTCATTATTATAATTTTACTACTTTTTGATTCAAAACAAAGTTCTTCGCCCTGGCTTGCACTAGGGACCCGGATTTACTGACCACCAAATCAGGTGAATACGATATGGTTTACAATCTTCATTGTTTTGCCCGCTCTGCAGGGAATAGTTTTCAATGGAAACTTCTGTCGAGTGACACATATGCATCACCATTCTGAGCCATTTCGATATTTGTAATTTTCGGGCATATTTGAAACAAACCATTGTATCTTCAAATATCGCCAACCTAGTTATTCGACGTTAGTTTTGTAGGAAAGCGGGATAATACGCTTAAAAGTAGAGGTTTTATCAACACCTCTGTTGAAAAAATTGTTAAATTTTTTTAGTACTTTTTCAGTTACAGCGTTTTTTCAACAACGAATAACTTAAGAAAGGAACGACTACTTATTTCTTCCAATGAAACCCTAATAGTATCACTTGTATTATCAGTTGTTCCCCTTCTCTAAACACTTTCCAGTCTTGCATTATTTGGTGAATAGCAAAAATGCAATTGTAAGATTTCAAGATGTTTTTGTGATTCCTTTTTTTTGGTAAGGAAAGAGGCATTCGTTTAAGTTTTGCACAAGTTTGTATACCTTCACCCGAGTGAATTAAAATATATACATATATTTCTTTTGATAAGGCAAAAATATAACATCCAGGATGAAGCGTATAAAGTAAATACTACTATCTTTATGAAACTCAGTAAAACTTGGCATGATCTAATACTCTGTAACATTGTAAGCGGGGACTGTAAATGAACTTGCCGATCCACTGCTTTCAGTACCTTCCATACGAATTTACCGATTACTCGAATTTGAATTGCTTACCTGGAGCAGTAATCTAAGTTATTGTCAGAATTAAAAAATATCGACCAATTAACTTCCTTACAATTGGCCTATACTCGTATATTTAATTGCATTGATTTTGTCAGATTTGCCGCAAGTTGAACGTTTGCCAAAGTAGATTGTCGGATTGAAAACAATGTGCATTGTCTGTCACACTTGTTCTGGTACCTCCCGTACAAATTGGACGATGTTCCGAATTTCAATATTTTCTTTGTAATTTCGGCAATTATGTGTACAATTCGGGAAATCGACCAAGTAACCACACCGCTTCTGGTAAGTGCTATGCAAAGATAGATTTAATCCATATATCGTAGATTAATATTCTTCAAGCAGTTGTTCTGAATTCATTCAAATTTGGCACTCATCTTGTTCTTGGTGGTCTAAGTTCTAAAAATGAAAATCCGCTGCACTCTTTCTGGTATCTCCCATACGAATTACCTAATTTAAGCTATATAATCCTAGATTAATATCTTTCATTCAATTGCACAAAATGTAGTATAATTTAGTAAACATCAGGCACTTGGTAAACTTACTTCTGCTAATGGACTGCATTGCTACACCCCTTAGGGCCCTATATGTGTTTGCAAAAAACAATGGTTGGTCTATAACTTCTTCGGAAGCCTTCAGTTAGGTCATAATTTTGCTTCCATATTAGAACTTAGCGATCGAACAATTTTGTTCCAACGCAGAAGGATGCCGAGTGAGAACATATGTAAGTCAGTTCACCTGACTGAAATTTCTATATAGGTCAATAGTCATCATGGTTCAGCCCCGCAATGCCTTTTTTGCAGATGGATTACTTTGCTAGGTTTTGAAGTAGAAGTAAATTACTTAGTCACAATTATTGTGCTTATTATATGAAGAATACGAAATATATTAAAGTATTTGTATAAAATGTTTATTTCATTTTATTTTGTTATAAAATTTTCTTATACTGATGGTTTAATTTACATTGAGTATATTAATTATAATCCAATTGTTTTTGGTGGTTTTATTGGCTGGCGTACAGTAGATAAACAAAACATCATTTGCGAGACAGTTTGCATTTGGGACATAGCGTACCAGTTTTTGAGATATTAGGTAATTGCATTCACTTCACAACACTATCGACCAGATCACTACGCCTCTGAATACCCTGGGCGTTTTGTTCACTTCCAATTGTATCCTCATTCCTACTTGCATCTGTAGCCCAATTAAATTTCACCACTTCACGTTTTCGTTCAACGTAATCATCTTCAATGGCCACACTAAGATTATGGAGAGCACATATAGTTTCCAATATTTTACGAACTTCAGCTAGATCTCTTGCCTCTAAAGCATATAAGGCATTAAAGCGTTTTGCCATAATGTCTAAAGTATCCTGAGCTAACATTAGAGCCGGTTCCATTAAGCGATTAAATTCTTGCTCTTTCCGAAAACAAGGATTATTAAATGGTTTCATTAGGTAAGATTTTAAAGGAAAACTTTTGTCACCAATCAAATAGCAACCCTTGGGCATAGTGTTCTCATTCAAAGCGAGTATTTGACCCATTGGTGTTTCGTCGAACGAGTAATCTTGTTCCAATTCCACAAAACAGTCGATAACCTTTTGATCTACATTACAAACGATTTGCAGCACAATTGGTACTTCAGCATCTTCCGAAGCCATAAATATATCCAAATGCTTAGTGGCCAATACACCAAATAGATTGGGGAAAATCTTTAGTTGTGAGTGTTTTTGGAATCCCTGCAGTTGCAACTGCTGCGATAGATGAGAATTTGGCCATTTAATATAAGATTCATATTTGTCTGAAATAATATGCCAAAATTGACTTATTATAGCTTTGCAGTCGACCAGCGGTATTTTAAAACGTCTTGATATTTCCTCAAAGTGTTCATCTGTTGTTAGCTTCCACAGGGATAAAGAGAAAACTGTTTGGGCTGGCATTCCAGCGGGAAATGACGTCTGAGCGAGTAAATGTTTGATGAATTGAAAAGTTTTCTTGAAAAGAAAGAAAAATGGTAGTTTAACTTTAATATAGAAGAAAATTAACTTTAATTAAGAAAACCATAGCTAACATCAAGCTTTTTATTCCCCATTGTAAGTTCTAACGTCTCTAAATTTCGATTGCAGAGAAATTCATTGCAACCGGGAAAAGAAAATACATGCTTTTATTTTTTTTAATAAACTTACAGTTCTTCCAAATTTAGCCCATTATCTTATGACTTGCTACTATTGGAAACAGCATCTACATTTTTCCAAGGCAAATGCATGAAGTTCCAAGCAAAGGATCCAGTTTTATTCTTATGGAAAGAAAAAATCGGTAGGAAACTAATTCGTGACTCTTATAAAAGGAAACTTGAGACTCACATTGCTCATTTAGAAGAACCTCATAGTAAACTCTAATCGTTGCTTTTAATTCATGTAATTTATTCATTTAAAATGCCGTAAGAAAGTCAAAAAAGCCAATTAATAAGGCACAAATAAAATTCGGAACACTTACAGACATCCAATGACAAATACTGTACGAAACAATTCTTTTTGAAAAATGCTTTCCACAAGAAATAAATTTGGGCTAATTTAATAAACCAATGCTAAATTTTACGATCAGATCTTTTAGACTATTCGATGAATTTTGTTTAGGCTGATACTCTCCTTTTTCCCAGTAAAGCTTTGTCCTAAGTTCGTTTGTAAGAAAATTGTTGGCTTGATTGTTTGACACGAATCGTTTGAGTGTATCTTCTTTTCTGATTTATGTTTTCAAATTCTTTGGTCAACAAAAAAATTTGATAACAGTTCATGTGGCTGCACTACTTTCTCATAATTTACCCACAATTATTTCAAAGCCACTTCTACGATCTTAAATATAATTCCACAAAAAAAGCGTTGAAATCAGAGTTGGAATGGGATTTTTTTGGGACGAACCGGCAAATTTAAAAAAGTATCCCATCTTCTTTGTCTTTGTCCTAAATACCGAAAATCAACATCCAAGTTGGAGTCAGGAACCATGGCAAAAATTAATTCATTGGGTTCAACATTTTCAGCTTATATATATTTCTACGTTAGCGGATTTGGCTAGGATCATCCATCGTTCACAATTTTGGACACTGCTTCCGATATTTTGGGACCAGAGTAAGCAATTGCATATTTGTCTCATTTTGATGATACACCTCAGTGTTATAATAGTTTTACGTGCACTTTGCAGCAGTAACTTTTTTTAGTTAAAAATTCGTAATTTCCTTACCAAAAAACTCATTTTACTCATGTGCAAGTAGCCCTCAAATTCGACGTTGTCAAACCTATTCAGTAAATTCAGTTCTTTGGGTTTCTTTGTGCGCATCCTTACAAAGTCCACATTCTGCTCTGAATCACCTCGTCTTGAGGGTTGATAAAATTTGACCGGTTTTCTTTTCGTGGTCAATGTTTTTCGTAGTATCTGACGCTTACTAGTTCTCGCCTCGGCTTCCTCTTTTTTGACCTCCTTTGAATTATCTACAGCGGTTGTTGGTGCTTGGTCGAAAAACTGTTGTTTTAAAAAATATTCCATGTCCTCATCGTCGGCAGCGTCTAAGAGTGGAAAACGCAATTCATTGTTAACGTCTGCTTCTGTCTGGCTGTGCCACAGGAAGTGTTTGGGTTTCTTTTGGCTATTGCCCTCGTCGACAAGGATGTCCTTGGCTACAATCATCGTTATGTTTGTCAGCAAGGCTCTTTCTTCCATCTTAGCGTCAGTTGCGGTCCTTTTCAATTGGAGTTAAAAGAAATATTTAGTTGCTGAAAATATTCGCCCGTAGTCTGGTTCTTACAACGTCCTTGTGGGCTATATTTTATTTACCTGCAAAAGGATAACTTCGACCCTTTATGGCGGTATGGCAATTCTTCGGTTTTTGTTTTCTACTCAAATCATTCACAATAATTAGATTCACAGTATCCGCCACAAATATTGTGACAAAGGTATGGCCAGGATTTGTTTACCTCAAACAGAGTAAAAAATTGCATTCTCTTTGCATAAAAATAGTGCGGATGGTGGTTGTCTGGTGGCGTTGAAATAGCTCAGGTAGATATAAATTTTTCCTTGGGAAAGTTGCAAATTTCGTTTTTGTAATATATTTAGTTGCAAATATGTTTATTTACAGCCAGGACCATGGCAATAAATAAATAATAAAAGATAAATAGAAAATGGCAACAAATAATTGACAATAATTATGATGGGAACAATTTGACGTTTTCTTCTTTCCCCCGTTTTATCTGATTTGAGAGAAATTATTTAGAAAATGAGTGCAGTCATTGCGACATGAATGATATAACGGGCCCATTTTTTGTCGTTGTTGATGCAACACCATAAGCAGTTTGCTTTTTTTCAAAAAATTTTTAATAAACAAAAATTTTGATTGAGAAAGCTTGTATGGAGTTGAGATGTATTTCTCTCCCAACCATTGTAAAAATTCTAATCGATTCTAAATTCTAATCTAATTCAATTATTAAATTTGTTTTTTTATTGTATAATAATGCTGTAGTTAAGGGAGTAATATTTTGTATGGAAGTAGTATATTGTAATGAAATAATACGGCCTTAAGGCTTAAAATTTAAATCATGAATAAGAATAAATTTAAGTTAAATTAAATTAAATACATTCAATTTATATGCCTATATACGCTTATATGAAAGGGTATAACCAACAAAGAAACCTGATCCACTGTTTAAGTAGCCTGTGTTCACTACGATCTTTAGTCGCCACAAATTAATATATATCTGGTTGACTCCGCTGTTTGCAAATCAATCACAATAGATAACCTGTTGTCATAGAGCATAGAGTAGAGAAACATATCAAGGGAATTGTATTCTCTCTGGGTAAAAATACTGCAGATGATGATCGTCTGATGGCGTTGAAATACTCGTAGAGCTGCGTATAAAAATTTCACCTTGGGAAAGTTAGTTGAAATGAAAATATCGTTATTGTAGTATATTTACTTGGGAATATGTTTATTTACAGCCAGGACTATTTGGCAATAAACAAATAATAATAGGTTAATAATCATTGCCATATGACGGCACCGCTACCGTTTTCACAAAATGTCGTAGTTAGAACCTGAGTCCTAACTGCTATTTGAATGGGGTACACTGTCGATGATTGTGGCAAAAGCAAAATATATATTCGTATTTTCTATAAATCCAATAGAAAGCGGCATATTCAGTGACGTTTTTTGTGTATAGATGACACGTACCTCCGCACAAACGCGTTTGCAACATTGAGGCAGGTTGTCATTTCATTAGTGACTGAGAATTTGAAAATATAGATCTGTAATTCATTTGCACATTTATAAATTTTTATTAAAGTTGTACATGCTTTTGTAGCGATTTTATTTTGTTAGCCGAAGTATTTTCTTCTGTTACTGGATTATCTTGTGACATGCTGGCCTTTTTATTCTACATCACCCAGTTTTACACATTTACAACTGCAACATTTAATGCGCTTGAAATATATGTTGATGTTGCTCGTAAAATGACATCCTTAGTGGAAGCATTTTTTAATATAAAAGGCAATGCAACAGCCATGTCGGAAACATGGAAATCCCTTACAACCTCAGCAACATGCTCAACTAGTCGTTGTTTCTGTTCATGTGACAAATCATTTGTTATGACATCGGGTAAAAAAATTAAAAAAAAACGACATTTTGGTTGTGTTGTTTTCTTCGTTTATTGTTTATTTTTCCATTGATATATTGTCGTGTCGATGAGTACATAGAACCAATTATGTGCTATAATTACATAGCATCTTGTGTGATTGATATTATAGGTAGAAATTTTCTATTCAAGTGAATAATAAAATTTGATAGTTCATTATCGTTTACGTGAATGAAATATATGGTTATATCAGCCTGCGTTAAAGAATTGTAAACTGCTTTTGTGGACTTCTGTGTTACGGCACCCCGACTGTGTTGTTACTCCGAATATAACGGGTTTTCCAAATGGGTCGTATCGTTGTAGACAGTATGGCGGCCATATTGTTTTAACAACGTCTGTTAAATATGTCGTTTATTATTCAGGTGCCTTCGGAAACTCATTTTCGATGTATCAATATAGGAACACATTTTCAAATGAAGCAAATCCAGCTTGTATTTAAATGGTGTTTCAGAGGCAGAAAAATTAGGAAAATACAAATTTTTTTTTAATTAAAATTATATTAATGGTTTACGAAGAATGATTAACAAATAGAGCGTCAAATAACGGCAATATATAAAATATGGCTGTCAAAGGTTGATATTTCCCATACACTTTTCAGTTTTCCAAATCCTTGATTTTTTCATTTATTTCCTAAGTCAAGAGGAAACGTCACATTGCTCCAGTTGTAATAGTTTATTTAGCAGTAGTAGTAGTAGTATTTATCTAACATTATTATTTATTACCATGGTTCTGGCTGCAAATAAATATATATTATAACATATTTATCAATAAATATACTAATTAAGAGAGAACACTATTCTCTTGACATATTTCTATACTCTATGCTGTTTGTTGAAAGATATGGCCATATGGCAACTTTTGCAAACATCTGTTTAATAATGAAGATTTGCCGCTGCCGTTATTTAATTATTAAGTTACTCTGAAGTAACACGTGCAGGCGCTTTGCGTTGTTTAATGGTGGAAAATTAAATACTAAACTTGGAGAATCCTCATAACAGAAAAAAGCTAACGGAATATGGACTCACATGATTTATTTCGTCAGTTGACGAGAGGAGTGAAATTTACAAAGCGAAGTCATACTGCAGCAAAGGTGAGATAAAAACATCCAGATGATTGAAACCTAATTTCTCAACGACGCGTTCATTTACCAGCAAAAGATCCAACAAACTACATTGCCCGGAAAACAATCCAAGGCGGAAGAGAATCTCAAAATAAAAGATGAAGGTATTGAGTCAGAAGATGATGACAATATGGAGCAGGAGCACTCTTATAGCCCAGTGGCGTCGGATGTGGACGATGAATCTGAAGCATTTGAGTTCATTTCAGGCGTCACAAGTCCACCTAAAAAGACAAAAAAGAAACAGAAACTACTAACACCCGAGGAAAAAGAAAGACAGTTGGAGGAAGAAATGGTACAAACAATACGCAAAGAAAATCGCATTTCGGTCCTAGGCAAAAATATTCCTCCACCTATTACCACATTCGAGGAACTTAAAAGTGCCTACAATATGAACCAGAAATTGGTAGACAATTTGATAAATTGTAACTACGCGCAACCCACACCCATTCAAATGCAGGCTATTCCCATTATGTTGAAGGGACGACCGTTGATGGCCTGTGCTCCCACAGGTTCCGGTAAAACCATCGCTTTTCTAGCGCCCATAATTAACGACTTGAAGGCACCTAAGAAAGTGGGGTTCAGAGCTATGGTTTTGGCACCCACTCGGGAGTTGGCTCAACAAATCTACCGCGAGTGCGTACGTGTCTCAGAGAAAACAGCCTTAAAGGTGCACATAATCAGCAAAGTAAACCAAGCAAAACAGAAGTTGGGCGAAAGTGCTTCTAAGAAATTTGATATACTGATCTCTACACCGAATCGAGTGCGATTCTTGCTACAACAGGAGCCTCCTTTGTTGGATCTGAAAAGGTATAACATATACTTTTTGAAACATTTAGCGGAGAACAAATAAAACATTTATTTTTCTTCAACAGCATTGAATGGTTCATACTGGACGAAGCTGATCGTTTAATGGAAGAAGGTCAAAACAATTTTAAAGAGCAATTGGATGACATTCTGGCTGCCTGTCCTAACCCCCACAAGAAATTAGCACTATTTAGCGCCACATATACGGTTCCAGTAGCAAAATGGGCTTTAAAGAATTTGAAAAACTTGGCCCGCGTTACAATTGGACCTCAAAATTCGGCTACCGAATTTGTGGAACAAGAACTACTTTTCGTTGGTTCAGAAAGTGGTAAATTATTGGCGATGCGAGATCTGGTACGGAATGGTTTGAAACCTCCTGTATTAGTGTTTGTGCAGAGTAAGGTGAGTTGAAATATGTACAAATTTGTAAGACTTTGTAAGAAACAAAAACTGCAAGTAGTACAAAATAATGTCATATTGCCACGCAAGAAGTGAATGAAAGATATAACCAGTTCGTAACCACGATGTTATGAAAAAAGTAAGAAAAAAAAATTGCATTGCGTTCCATGAAGTGGATTTGGAGGTTTTCTCCACTCAGTGAGCTTACTTAAACGCATCCTCCTTGTTAGATTCGCTATATGATAAGAGTCAAAAATGGTAGCTTGTACGGTGGAATTTTCGTTTTTTGAGATAGGAATTTGTTCTTAAAATAATTTTTTGCTGTTATTGATAAACGAGCCAATATGTATACGCAATAAGTGCGGAGGAAGGCCCTTGTTCGTTGAAGGATGCTTTGAAAATCATGCAGTAACATTACATGACACCTTTACTATTGATCAGCAGCATAAAAAAAAAATTAAAGGCAAATCGGAGAGTTGCCCACATCCAATGTTTAGTGACGGTTGCGAAATTTAATTCGATAAACTTCTACTGGTTTTTCGACTGCTCGATTGCAGCTCAGAGGAAGATTGGTAATAATATCGGGGCTATAACCCCGAACATTCATGTGTACTAACCGTTGCGTCACCGACGACCACGGCAGTTTATAGCTTTTATTAAATATAGGACCAGTTGTATTGTCATCCTGATTACGATGTTGAAGAGGTCCCACACACAGTCAGCTATAGTAATTACCAATTTGTTGCTCGGTGTTATTTCGTAAAGAGGTATCAGTTTTAGCATAATATCATATTTAGACGTATGTATATTCCAAACTTTTTTCTAATCTGTCTGGCAAAGCATTTTATCGGGAATGTCCTCTGTTAGCCACATCGTGTTTACTAGCACTACGTATACGAGTATATTGTCGGCCCGTCGATACCAGTTTTAAAGAACTCAGCAGCAGATCATCGGCATGATCTCGCTTTGATATTCTTAGCGAATGCATTGCGTTTCTATTCTCATTGACGGTTCCACAAATTAGCCTGTAATTGTGCTTTCTAGTTCCAGCAGGTGACAGATCCTTCTAACATTCTGTTAGATATTTCCATATTTCAAGTTCAATGTGCAGATAGAAAGCTGTAGGTATTTTCAGCATATATACCAATAAACTATATCTTGAGTAACATTTTTCATAGATATTGGGCATTACTAATATTGAGAAACACGAGATTTAATTTTCTATAATGGAATTTTACCAAAACAATTAGGTGCTCAACTGAGTTCCCGCTGTTTGCCAATAGATGGCGCCAGCTGTAAGTGCTAGTCGATTCTGTCATAACCTAAACATCCTAAGCCAAGCTTTAGGCATATGGTAAACATACCGCCTTGACACAATAGTGATTTTTTTTGATGTCATATTCTTTTGGTGGTGTGAATATGTATGATTTTGTGCCAAACAATCGCCATGTGCGGGGTGTCGAAACCATCACTGTGGATCGGTATCGACTTCAATTAATGCGATTGAGTCACGCTGTACGCGAGAAACGCCCACAAACTCCGCGGCCAAGACCACTAAAACCTACCTGGAATCGCATATTCTCCATATATTGCGCCGCCCGATTACCACTTGTTCCGTTCGACGGCAGCAGTTTCATTCATATGACGACACCAAGGAATGGCTAGATTCGAGGATAGTCTAAAAAAAAACAGTTTTACCATGACGGAATTCGAGCTTTACTAGAAAGATCGGGAAAAGTAGTAGCTAGTAATGGGCAATACTTTCAATGAATCATTTGCCAACATGTTTTCATAATAAAGCTACATTTTTATAAAAAAAAAAACAGCGAGAACTTAGTTGCGTGCCTAATATATGACTGCCCGTAGAACGGTGGTTAGCACAGGCGGCCATCGTGCAACCATATCATTCCTTGAGCGGCCGTCGCCTCAGTCTATGTGATGAGCACTTCGGGTAATCGTATAATCGCCAAGTCCAGTAAAAGCGTTCGGAATATTCGTTAAGCAGTAGATCGCGTTCAATGAGTCTAAAAATAGAATGCGTAAAATCTCCCATTAATGAAATGATATTTCTTAAAAAAAAATTATGTTCAACATTTCATATTTCTGTGTAGACAGCCCCGACCAGATTTCTTTCTTCCGCTGAAGTTCCGCCAAACTCAAGACGTCTTAATCGTTACTGTATTATTAGAAACAACGACCGACATTTCCGCAATCCCCTGCACAGAGTATCATACAGCTCTTTTTTCATTTCAGGATCGTGCTAAACAACTATTTGAAGAACTGTTATATGACGGTATCAATGTTGATGTCATACATGCCGACCGTACACAACAGCAGCGTGATAACTGCGTTAGAGCATTCCGAGAGGGTCATATCTGGGTACTAATATGTACGGAGTTAATGGGACGTGGTATTGATTTTAAAGGAGTCAACTTGGTAATTAACTATGACTTCCCACCATCAACCATTGCCTATATTCATCGTATTGGCCGCACAGGCCGAGCGGGGAGAGCAGGAAAGGCCATTACTTTCTTTACACAAAATGATACTACAAATCTGAAAAGGTTAGTTTATGTCAAAAATAAATTTTGATATTTTAATTACAAAAAAAAAATTGAACACCACTCATAACAGCATTGCGGAAATTATAAAAAATTCGGGCGGTAAAGTTCCTGAGTTTATGTTCAACTTGAAGAAGCCAAACAAAGCTGAGAAAAAGAAGCTAGCGAACTTTGCCCCAAAAAGAGAAGATATCTCCACGAAAATTAAACCTGAAGAAAAACGGCAAGAAAAGCTAGAGAAGCATGAAAAGTTCGCTAAAAGGAAACAAAAATCTCACAACGCAAGTGAGAGAAAACACGATGAAAGCACTAAAAAAATAAATAAAATACAAAAGCTGAAAATTTCACCGGGTGAAACCAAAAAGATTCCCAGTAAGAAATCGAAGGTGAAAAAATTTTAAAGGTAAAATGAAAACCATTCGATAGACATTTTAGTTAAAAAAACACTTTGATTATCATTTCTATACAAATATTGTATATTTTATTTTCATATATAATAATTATATAAAATACATAAAAACGTTATATAATGTAATTGCACTTGCATATATATGTTTTGTAAAAAATATTTTAGGCACTTTGTTTCCACATAAATAACACTTAAAGCTTAGTTTGTATCTTATTATAATATGACAAAATTTTGTTTTGTGTAAAGTATAGTCTTACTATTATTAATTATGACTCACACAGCCAATCACAAGGTAATTTTGGCATTTTACTTGCTGGCCACGGTAAATAGCCCGCCGTTTTGAAGACCCAATAATCGTAAGAAACTTTCGTTATTAAAGCAATCAATAAAATCAATTCGGTCGCTATTAAATAGTACACATAATCTGTCCAATCGTGCGGTGATTGGCACACTTTAATCTCTTGCAGTTCCATAATTCGTTGTGGCATATTGCGGCATAGAATTTCGTTGTAGTCCGGTATGTCACGACTTCTTTGTAATAACCAGAGCTGCAGGAAAAAGTGAAAAATTTGATTAGAGGTGCTATAAGAATACCCATTACGATCAATAAAAACACCTTTAGAACTTTTGCTGAATTACAGTCACATATTAGTTTGTTGCCGCCCAAAAATATAACACGACCAACAAAACTTTCCAGCACATTTGTGAGAAGATATTCTGGAAGCTGTAAAAAGAATTTTTATTTAAACATAAGTAAAATTTAAACATTTAAACATAAAGCATATGTTAAACATAATTTTTTTTTTTTTTTTTTTTTTTTTTTTT
>JAHXMU010022418.1:0-14843 GCA_019455685.1 Philornis downsi | reverse complement strand
ATAGAACATTAAGAAACTGCAACAGCAGATTTCGAGCTTTAATAACTACGCTCGATGAAATGAGAAATGTCGTATCCAGCTTAATATCGGAAAAAAAATCCTGGTCATGAGACATTTCAGCAAAAATTCATCTCTCCTGCAATAAATGAATTAAAAGTTATAGGGAAAAAATCATATTTCAGAAAATCGGTCAATTTTAATGGGTGATACCGTAAGGGCCGGTAGAGCCCGTTCAAAAGGTCATGAAATATTTTTGATCAAAATATACCTGGTATGATAGACGCTTCCTTCTGTGACGTATCAAATGATATACGAGGTGTGTTAAAAAAAATAAGGTGAATTTTAATTTTTCTCAAAAAATATTTATTTATTCATCAACTTCTAATTTATATCCTCCAAAGTAGTCCCCTTCACATACAATACACTTATCCTCGAAGCAGTTCTGATATTCACTTTTTGGTATGTCCTTGAGCTCTCTCAGCGATTCGGTTTTTATCTGCTCAATCGTCGCAAAACGCCGTCCTTTCATGGGCCTCTTCAATCGTGGGAACAGGAAAAAGTCGCAGGGGACCAAATCTGGTCACTATGGTGCTCTAAGGCATCAAAACGGTGCTGTTTTTGGCCAAATAATCCCTCACAAGTAATGATAAGTGGGCCGGTGAATTATCATGATGAAAAAGCCTTGCATTTTGTTTCCACAATTCCAGGTGTGTTTTTCGTATTGCTTCACGCAAATGGCGCTTAACTTCAACGCAATACTCCTTATTTACCGTACGTAAGAACTTCTGGTGCACTACGCCATGATAATCGAAGAAATCAGTGAGCAAACCCTTGACATTTGATCGAACTTGGCGTGCTTTTTCTTTAGTCTTGGCTCCCCTAGACTCTTTCATTGGGACGATTGGGCTTTGGTTTCGATGTCATAATCATATATATATAATCAGTTATAACCCTTTTAAGCAACTCTGGATCATCGTTGTCGTCATTCAACAATTCCTGAGCGATGCTCATGCGACGTTGTTTTTGGTCAAAATTTAGCAATTTTGGAACGAACTTCGCTGCCACAGACTTCAAATTTCCGAAAAGACTGCATGGCATGAGCCAACCCATATGCCGACATCGTCAGCAACTTCTCTAATTGTGATTCGACGATTCTCCATAACAATTTTTTTCACTTTTTTTTTCGTTTTTAACAATTTTCTAGTAAACAACTACAATATAAATTTGCCTCAGCGCCTCTAGAGCATTATTGAGGCTAGCTAGCAACAATAATGTTTTTTTAAACCGTTATGGAATGCAATGTATTATAAAAATGTTTTTGTGTTTAAAAAAAAAAAAGAAAAAAAATTGTTTCAGTTATACAAGAAGCATCTCAATATTATCAAACAAGTATTGTTTCAGTGTTTTTTTAAAGAGGGAAATCGATTGCAAATCTTTTATTATATGCGGTTATTTATTGTATTCAATGCTATCCAAGTACTCAATTCTCTGCTTTGTTTTCTCCAACCGACATCTGACTGGATATATATCACTATTGTTTCGGGTGTTGAATGTATGACCAACTCTTCGAAAAGAAATCGTGTGATGTCCTATGTTATGAATAGCTTTAAAAACATAAACTAAAAGTTGATTTTTATGCAGTCCATGTATTGGTAAAACATTCTTAGCCACATTTTTGTACAACGGTAAAGTGGAATATGTTATTGGTAAATTATAAATAATTTTCAGGGCTTTGTTTTGCATAAATTGGAGGGATTTTAATTCCTGTGTCCGTATATAATTGCCAGGTAATTCAAATGACTTTGGATTACCGCTTGAAATATAATATATTTAGTATTCTTATTAAAAGTGTTTTTGAATTTATATAAAATACCAAGAGCTGGTGCTACTTTGGTTTTTATATGGCTTATATGTTGATTCCATGACAAATTACTTTGTATTTTAATTCCCAAATACTGTATGGTTTCAACTTCTGCAATTTCCTGCCCATTTACAAAAATTTAACAATCGTTATGATTCCTGTGCGATTGCGGTTTAAATCGTATAAATTTGGTTTTGTTTGCGTTCAGCATTAATCTATTTATACGAGCAAATTCCGTTATCAATTCTGCATCACATTCAACGTTTATTTTCAGAACTAAATTTTCCTTGTACGGATAAAACAAACACAAGTCATCGGCAAACATAAAAAGTTTTCCATGAAGCTGCAGATTATTAATGTCGCTGATATACAATTTAAATAACAGAGGGCCCAAAACGCTACCTTGTGGAACACCGTGTACAGCGGGAAGCATAGAACTTTTTTCTTTATTTACAATCACATACTGCTTCCGATTCTCCAAATAGTTTTTAAATAATGCTAATTCTTTGCCTCTGATTCCGTAATATGACAACTTTTGGCACAATATCGAGTGATCCACATGATCAAAAGCCTTAGTAAAATCGTAGAAAATTCCACCAACTGCAGAAAATCCTGTATCTAGGCCGTCACATATGTAATTAATAACATTAACCACTGCTTCTTCTGTACCGCATCCAGTTTTAAATCCATATTGGTTTCCAAACATGAGTTTTTCATTATCAAGGTACGCCGCAAGCTGAGAATGTATAATTTTTTCAAATACTTTGTCCACGACCGATAGCACTGCTATTGGTCTGAACTTATCAATAGAATTCGGATTAATTTCCTTAGGTATTGGCACGACCTAATGTATCTTAAGAATCTGCGGATATATTGATGCAGTTATACAACTGTTAAATATTTCAGTTAATACCGGAGTAAGCATAGTAGCACATTCCACAATTGCTTTTGCCGTAATGTTATCGCTACCAGGGCTCTTATGCTCATTAATCTGCATTATGGTGTCGTGTACTTGGTTTGCTGATATGACTTGAAATATAAATGAATTATAATGATACCGAAGAGTTCTAAAATAGTTGCAATTATCCTGTGGATCCACTTCTATTTGTCTTTTCAATTTTGTCACAGATTCAATAAAATAATTGTTAAAATATTCAGCTTTATCAACGTCTTGGTATATATCTTCACTTCTCTCGTTTTTTAACTTTATTTCCGATGTGCAATGTCTTCCGAGGGTTTGATTCAAGAATTCCCAAGACCTCCTGGATTCTCGTTTAAAATCACATAAATTTTCCTGAAAAAAGTTTTCCATAGAGAGCTTATTCGCAATCTTTATGACTTTGTTTATCCTCTCCACATTTTCATCGGTCGTTGATGTGCTGGGGCGTCCAGAGCAAGAGTCGTCATTGACATCTTCTCGATCTTCTGCGAAAAGCTTGTCCCACTTGTAAACATTGTTTTTTTTTTTTGACTCAGACTACTCTCACCGTATACCACTGCCAACATTTCAAGTGTTTATGAGTACTTAATTCCATTTTTTTATGCAAAATTTGATACAACTTCTTTGATCCATTTTTTTCGATAGCAGAAAATCGCCGAACACGCAAAACACTAAACATGTCATATGGATAAAACCGTCAACATATCTTCGAGACGAGTGTACCAAAATAAAAAAAATAATAATAAAATAATGTACGTAGCCCGCGAAATTTGAAAATTCACCTTATTTTTTGAACACAAATTTATATAATATCCATCTCAATCATTTTTAGTTATTTGCGGCCCGTGATAATAATGTGTGATCAGTATCGTCAGTGTTATGTTATCGCCAAATATCACCAAAACTACATCGCCAAAATATAAAATTATGTTAGTTACAAAATATAATGTTTTTTTATTATATCCTTTCAAATATAAGGCGATATTCATAAATATTTATTGCAGTTTTATAAAACAATTACTCATTGTTGTCCACAACAAAAAATAAACGTTCAATCAATTATTATGTATATGACCCATAGTTTGTGACAATGATTTATTTCTTATAAAGTTTTATATTGTTGGAAGTACAAACAAGTTTCCGCCATTTCAGGAGAGAATGTCCCGCCAGTAAGTTGTGGTTGAAATTATCAGATGCCGATCATATCATAAGGTTGAGTATTTGGTACCACAACAATCGTAAAATATTAGCGAAGATTGCGGCTTTAACATAAAACAGAACTGGCGCTGTAGGATAAACCTAACGAAATATATGATAGTAATGCTAACCATACGAGGTGTGATCAAAAAAACGGATTTTTTCAAATTTCGTGAATTACGTATGTTCGATTTTTGCATTTTTTTTTTCTGTTATGTTGGTACACATATCTGTTATATATGTTGACAATATCAGCCATTTTGGATTGTCAGTTTGTTTGACTGATAAAAAGGTTAGTCGTGTTTTGGTGAGCTCCTCGATTTTTTACTGCTCGAAAAAATGGATCAAGGAAACTGTACTAAGTTTTGTGTAAAAAATGAAATTAAATGTGCAAGGACATTTGAATGTTGATTGCGGCGTTTGGCGAGTCTACTATGAGCAGAACACAAGTTCAATTGTGGTATAACCGGTTTAAGGAAGTCCGAGAAGATGTCAATGACGATTCTCCTCCTGGTTGCCGAGCACGTCAACAACCGGTGAAAACATTGAAGCAGTGAAGAAAATGATTTTGGATAATCGTCGAATCACTATTAGAGAGATTGTTGATGATGTTGGCATATCGTTCGGCTCATGCCAAGCAATTTTAACGTATGTTTTAGGCATGAAACGTGCGGCAGCGAAGATTGTTCCAAAATTGCTAAATTTTGAGCAAAAACAACGTCACATAGACGTCGTCATCAACGACGATAATAGCTGGTGACGAATCATGGGTGTACGAGTATGGCTATGACATTAAAACCAAAACCCAATCAGCCCAATGGAAGCGTCCAGAAGAGCCAAGACCGAAGAAATCACGTCAAGTTTGGTCAAATGTGAAGGTTTTGCTCACTGTTTTCTTCGATTGCAATGCAGTGGTGCATCATGAATTCTTGCCACAAGGTCGTACGGTCAATAAGGAATACTACCTTGAAGTTATCCGCCTTTTGAGCGAAGCAATTCGTCAGAAACGCACAGAATTGTGGAGAAACCAATCATGGATTTTGCACCATTATAACGCACCAGCTCACACATCGATGCTTGTGCGTGAGTTTTTGGCCAAAAACAAAACTGCAATCATGCCTCAACCACCGTATTTACGGGATTTGGCCCCCGCTGACTTTTTTCTCTTCCCAAAAATGAAGACACCGATGAAAGGAAAGCGTTTTACTACGATTGAGGAGATAAAAGAAAAATCGAAACAGGAGCTGTTGGCGATACCAAAAAAACGCGTTTTAGAAGTATTTCAAGGACTAGAAGAAACGCTGACACAAGTTGTTATTATATCTGAGGGGGACTACTTTAAGGGAAATAAAATAGGAATTGATGAATAAATAAGTACTTTTTGGAAAAAAAATGAAAATAACGGTTATTTTTTGATCACACCTCGTACATGGACCACATGTCTTGGTTATTAATGAATGAAATAAATAAAATGACATGAAGCGAAATGTTACGGTAAATAAAGTAAAATATTTTTGAAAATCTTTTAACCACCTGTCACGATCTCAACACAGCAAATGTTGCGGCGGCAACGGAACGTATTTCTCCTAGAACCCAGAGATCCGATAGTGATGATGGCATTGACCAGTGTTGGTGGCTCTTGATCCTTGCATTAGCCGGCACTGGTGGGGATCCTTAGCTGGACAAAAGTTTGTCACTGTGGGAGGATCGCAGTCACAGCAAAATGGCCCCTCTCGGCAGCCAAATAGTCTTTTTTCATAAAAACAAAAATAAAAATTAAATTTGCGGCTGCTGGCTGCGAAGTGTTGTCGATCAAAAATAATAATGTGAAAGCAGCAATGACATAATGGGCACTCGCATGCCAATCGAAATTAGAAATAACAGGGTTGTGCGTTCACAAATAGAATTGTTTTACAGAGGGCGACAAATTGCGCGAGCTTTCATTCATGAATTGCTTAACCGAAAACAGTTAAGATGTTTGAATGGAGAAATGGTTGAAAATTAGGAACAAAAGTGAGTGGTGAGTTAAGATTATGACAGACAACAAAAATTAGGATAAAACAGAAATAAAAATTAACTGGTTAGAAAAAAAAGAAATAAAAATTAGGAGGAAAAAGGTAAAATCTGGTGTCAGTAAAATAGCTCGAGACAGTTACAAAGCAACAGCGGGTCGATACGTCTGGTATTCCTAGTCGCGCTTATCAGTTAATAGCAGAAGAATCATTTAGAGCACTGAACAAGCTTAAGCCTACGGGTATTCTGATGAAGACAAATAATTACCGAACAAAGTTTTAAAAGCGACGGTGAGGAGGCAAATTTGAAGAATAATCACCAAACTAAGTAAACTACGGGAAAAGTCGTGGGAACTAGAAGAGGTGAGAGGAGCCATCTACATATTGGAGCCAAGTCAACATCTCGACCGGATCAATTGCCAACCCTGCTCAAATCAGGTATGATTAAGTTAACCACCGCCTGTATGTTTCCGGTGATAGGAAAGCCAAGGTTGTCGACCAAACAAGTAGATGGCGATGCCTTACATTTTAAACTTTTGAAAGCGCATACAAGTTGAAAAACGAATATTTGCCATACGCTCGGCAAAATATATTCTTAATAATTGAAAATAAGATTACGGAACTACATTAACGTTATAGAAAGCCACAAGTAAGTGAGGTTAGATCTCGTTCGGACCGTGAAAAAAAATTTGAAACCTAAAAGAAAAAAAGAAACTAAATATCGTTACTACGCTAGTAATTAAGCTATGCAAATTTTATTTATTAGTAATTGTCCAACAGTTACATAAAATAAAATAAGAAGAAAAGAACAAATGTAACCCCCTTTGAAGACAGCCCAGGCAGAATAGCTAAGTATAGCGTATAGTTTAAGTTAGTTTTAAGATAAATGTACGTTAGTCGTTGCTTAAGTGTAGTAGGTTTAAAAGTGTTTTTATCTTGTGAAGAAGTTTGTTTTTTTTTCGAAATCCTTTAGTTTGTTCATTATACTCGTAGACACATTTGTCTCCTTTAGGTAGTTTAGAAAATTAGAGTATTGTAGCAAGAATTATTGCTTGGAGGATTTAAGGAAATTACGGACTTTATAGGGACCAAAAAGAATTATTTTATTCAATATATAACGTTTAATGAGAAATTGTTAGTTTGCATATGTTTCCGTTTTAATGTCTTGAATATGTACCAATAAATCTTAAGTGAAGATGATGTCCGATTAGGTTTTAATAAGGAAACGGGGTTCTGAACCGCTGAGATAAGGTAAAAGCGGTGTGTGTAATAAGGGGGTTCTGGCAAAAACGAAATGGATTGGTGAACCCAGGAAGGATGGGCAAAGTGCGAGGCCCATCTGCAAGGTCCTTGGTTTTTGTGGATGTCCATGTGTGTAAATGTTTGTAATTAAATGCTCAATTTTTTTCTTTTTTTTGTCAATCCTCTGGGTTAGTGTTAGGTGAGTTAAGAACCCGCTACAACAGAGACCGCATAGCAGCCGGAAGACCGACCCTAACACCATGATAGAGGCGCATAACAATATTAAGAAGCATTTGAAACATTGTACTCGTATACCGGTTGGTAACATAAAGTTGCTGTAAGGTGGTCTTATACGGAAATGAACCAACGGTCAAGACAAATCATTTAAACAAATTGAAAACGGTGTATCTTTTGCCCAGGATTCCCAATTGAATGCTTCATTACAGAGGTCATTTTTGAGTTCGTATTTATCGAACAATAATTGCCGAAATTTATATATTTCAATGCTCATTTATTTCGTTTTCATCTTAATAGTCACTGCTTTAAAAATTTATCACTTTTGACGCCCTTTACCAAAAACGGTTTGAAATTTGACACTTTTAGCAACAACTCGCCAGATCTGACAATACTGCAGTAGATAATAATAAAGGGTGTCCCAACAAAAACGCAAGATTTAAATTTTAAATAAAACACAGATATTTAAAAAAAAACCGTGAAACTTTATTATATCGTAAAGTTAACAGAATGAGGTTATGTATGGAACAACACATAGGGCAGATGGCCGCCGCGGCTTTGCTCGCACACACGCGATCTTTAATGAAATTGTCAATGACCGTTTTGCACAAAAGCTGCGGTATTTTATTAATGCAGCGTCCAATTTCCTCTTTTAAGACTTGAGTCGTCGTCGGCTTATTCGCGTAAACCATCAACTTCAAAAAACCTCAAAGAAAAAAGTCTAATGGTGTTAAATCGCACGATCTAGGCGGCCAATTTGGGTCTCCAAAACGCGAAATAACACAACCGGGATATGACTGATGCAGCAATTGAATTGTTTCTCTGGCTGTATGACATGTGGCGCCGCCTTGTTGAAACCACATGCCCTCCACATTCACTTCTTCAATTCTAGGCACGAAAAAACTGGTTATCATTTAACGATACCGAACACCATTGACTGTCGTGCGTTCTTATTGGGACACCCTTTATAACGATCTATTAAGTTATCTGAAATAAAATTCAGACTTAAAAAATGGTCTCTTTTGTGCCTCATTTCAAATAGAGGAGTTTCCTGTGGGTAACCATACAGTTGTGCCAAAGAATTAAAACAATTTAATTATAGGTTTTACTTAGTTTTTATTGCGTCTATTTGTTTTCAACAATACAATATGATTTCTTCAATTTTTAACACGTTTTTTTTTTGTCTTGTATTCAGTTAGGTCGCCTATCCTGTATTTATGTAATTAGACACTAATATTTAGATATACTGTTGTTCTTTTTTTTGTATGCTACTTTATTTTTCGCTCCTAACGCATTTTGTGTTGGCTAAACATGTCAGTTGTTTGAGAGGTTCTTCTAGTAGTTCTGTTCTATATTTTCAATTTCTGTAATATTTTTTACTTTGTTTTTATTTTTTTTATTTAGAAGACATTCATTTTGGTATTTAAAGAGTATTGGTTTCTTCTTACTATTTCTGTTATACATTTATATAATTATACAAAAAGAAAAGTATTGTAAATAATCTAAAAAAAAATTATTGTATTTTTGTGTTTTTTTTAAGATTTCTGTTTTTTTTTTTAATATATCGGAAAAGGCAATATTTTGTGGTATTTTGTAATATTATTTTGTTTTTTTTCGCTTTTGTTTATATGTAAAAAAATAAAGGTTTGTTTTAAATATTCATTTATTCTCTGCCATTTGTAAGTGTAGTTCGGTACATTTTTTATCGTGTTTTTTTTTCTGTGTTTGTTCGTTTTATTAGAATATATAAATAAAATAAACACATAATAAATATTTGTTACATTTATACATACATATACGATATAAATCACAAATTATTACTTGGATTTCAAGAAAATGAGAAAATATCTGCACAGAATATTTCTCTGGAGATATGAAATCGTGGAGGCTTTACTAACGTTAAGAGAGACAGAAAGAATGAGAGAGAGAGGGCGTAAAAGCGACGAAATGTGAAAAGCCTTGACAAATTACTGACAGACAGTCGTCGTAATGAAAATGAAATAGTCCTTTAGATGGCAAGTCATGTAAATTGTTATAAAATGTTTAAAAATTCTACAAAATTCTCAATTATTGGAATTATGTTAACGATTAAAATTTTTTAGCAGTCGTCTGTTTACATCGATGGTGACCTCCTCTAACAGCAACTTTGTTATTGTTCGTATTGGAACGTTTGAGAGCGATATATAGAAAATAGATGTGGTGATCCTTACAAATTTTCCTATAGAAATTTGAAATTTTAAATAAGCATTATTCACTACATTGCCAAGTTGGAAAACAAATGAATTCGTAATTTAGATGGTAAGTTTAACGTTGTGTTATTTCATATAAATTTCTAAATCTATTGCAGTAACATCTAATAAAATGCTACAGATAAACTCGAAAATATCCATGGAATGATGGACCGATAGCAGAAACTGTACCAAGCACTCCTTAAGGATTTTCGTTCTCTAAACCCGATTCTATACTCAGAATTTCTCCACCACCTCTTATATATTTAACAATAATAAGTCAAAAGTTTAATATATTTGGATTGTATTACATCTCATGGAATTAGTGTAAAGCCTTCTTACAATTCAAAAATATCGTTCTTCATGTATGAAAAATTGTTTTAGGTCAGTTAAACTTCTCCCTCCCACATATAATGTTACTGCGTTCTGAAACAATATAAAAAAACCTATTAATTTTAGGACAATATCAAACCAAAATCATCAATTAATAAAACCAAAAGTGGAATGTGTTCTCAGACAGCATATCGCAAATTGTGTCAGTCAATTATTTCCAATAGGTTTCCCTGGGACCATTCAACCTTTACGTTTGATATGATTTCGTGGTATATATAGTAATTTAAGCCGGCTCTTGGTGAATACAAATGGTTCTTTCTATCATCATAACTCATCATAAACTCAAAATGTTCTTCTTCTAACTTTTAACTCCTAATTTCTCAAAATTGTAATGTGATAATCAAATTTAATTTTTCTAGATTTTATTTAGATTTCAGTTTAACGTTTAGCATTAACTTATTTTATCGTTTCGTTTCAACGATAAAATTGTTGAACGTTGTGATGTTTAGTTTCTTACTGCTCGAAAACAACAACAAAGTGGAATAAGAAACTAGAACCAAAAATATTCGTAAAGAATTTTCGTGTTCTATAACAAATTCTAGGACCTCGAACGGAGGAAGTAAGAAAAGTGTAGGTTTTCAGCAATTTTCAGTTTCTTATAGACTGCAAAGCACAAACAAAATGTAATAAGAAGCTGTAACCAGAAACTGTACTATACCTATATATTTGTAAAGGATTGTTCGTGTTCTATAATTAATTCTGGGATTCAGAATTTTACTAACACACCGAAATATTATTTTCATTTTATTTTATTATATTCTTTTTAAAATTTTTAACATTTCTACGAAATCTTGAGTTAAGTGTGCTAAAAACTAAATATTCCCACATTTGAGATTAGGTTGGAGTTCATGAAAGTTGTTCACTGTAAAAATAACTACGGCGTAGGAAAGCGCAACTTTTCTTTATAAGTCAATTGATAATGTTGTAAATATTTGATTTTGTCAACTGGAAATCATTTTTATTTATTTCTATGTTTCTCGTAGACGAAATATGATATTTAAAAACTTAAATTAACATTTAAAGAAGAAGTGCTGAGATTTCCGCACCCATTTGACATTCTGTAACGGAATAGACAATTCCAAGATATAATTCTTCACAAATTTTATCTGAAAACAGTTAAGTAAATTTTTTTTTTTTTTTGTTTATTACGTATTTTGTTTATTTTTTATTTGTTTATTTAGTACGCCAGAATTTTCTTTATGTTCAAAGGTCTGGTGTTTAATTTAAATTTATAGGTATTCTCGAACTGTGGAATTGATGGTAGTATTACTTTTATAGAATAGCATACTGGATGACAATTATGGCCGAATTATTTGGCCGAAATTATATTTACAAAGTAAAATTGTCCCTTTTAGACCTTCACAAAATGGCTGAGTTTTCCGTTCTCCTTTTTACATTGTGTAACAAACAAAATCGAATGATATACAAATATTTTAAGTCGGATTTGGATTTAGCACAGCACAAATCTTCTCCACGTTCCAAAATCTGTCATCCGGTGTAGCTTTGTTCTCCAAACGTTCATTACTAAACTTGTCGCAAAATTACAATAGAAGATTGCGGAATCACTTTCATCTCAAATAAAACTAAGCGAAGAACCACCTATTGATAAATTAATCACCTTTACTGCTTTTATATCATTCTCTGTACTTTATTGTATCTTTTGTTGTACACATGAGCAAGGCAAAAGCCAAAATTGTACATTAACTTCAAGTTCTCATTATAACTTCTTGTCACATGTTCAAAGGCCAGATGACAAACATGATTTTTGTTTGAAATATCTGACTTTGTGGTATTTAAGGGTCGTCAAATTACATTTGAGTAAACTACAAACAAATTGCAGTTATAACTTCAACTAAAACTGTTGACACTGTTGACAAAATCGAAGATTTTTATTTCCTCTTGTCTCAAAAGCTAATATTTTCTAACAAGTGGTTTAATTTACTCAATGGTACGCCAATTGGGGCAAAATGATTGGTCACTTACAGAGAGTCCTTTAAGAATATTAATTGTTTTCCATCTTGCTTGTTCAGTGTAGTGAATAGTAGTCTGCTTTAAGCCACTATAGTACCACCCAACTAATTTAGTAGACGACTTTCAAATAAGCGGTGAAAGTGCCACTTTTGAAACAATTTCTTTCTGAAAACGCAAAACTATTGGATTGGAGACAGGATGATTTTCCATATTACTAAATTATAGAAATCAATCAAATGCGGAGAATCGGCACTCACATGATAGATTTAAAACGCACGCAATGGAATGGAATCATCGCATATCAGTAGATGGAAGTTTGTACATAAATTTTATATCATCATGAAAAGTATGAATTTTAAACTACTTCACATTGTTTTGTATAAACTAAAGAATCAAGTCAATTTTGTAATATAAAATATTACACACGAAATTCTTATAAATTCGTAGCAGTCTCCCAGAATTTATTTTAGTCGATTTTTCCCCTCAAATCTATTTCAATTTATCAATTGCGTTGCGCGTTTTCGATTTTATAATTTGTATTTTTGTTTACCCTTTTTTCTCTGCTCTGTTATTGTTGCTGTTGTGGCTTTCGTATAATTTCATAACAATATGCGTGAGTATGTATGGGCCGGTGTGTGTGTGTGTGTGATTGAATGTACGTCAACATAAATTAAATATTTAACATCACAGGATCGATCAATCTATGAAAAAATGATAATAAAAGTTCATTTTTTGTTTTGCGTCTAATTTCTTAAATGGTTGTTAGTGGTGCTATAGTTGTGGTCGCTGCAATTAAGTTGTTAGTTGCCTGCTGCAAAAGGTTATCTCCATTGGCATCAATGTCACCATCATGGTCATCTATCTCTGCTTTTGCTAATGGATATTGAGTTGCTGCACTGCAACTAAATGTTTGTCATTGACGCGGCTGCATCGCTGGTCCTTGTTCTCGGTAGGTTTTCAATTTCGTTTCGATTGCCTGAAAAAAAGTGTAACAAAAACGGTTTAAGAGTTGCAAATGAAATATATGTATGTTAGTTTTTACAAATTAGAGTAAATTAACAACACCTTCCTGTCCCCACCTCTTGCTACTCACCCACCCAAGTCTTTGAAATCAACGATGCAATGAATATGAAAATCGAAAATGATTTAAATCTTAATGTTGGGTGAAAATTTGTGAAATCTGACCACGATTTTTCGAAGGCCGAGCTTTTTGAAAAATTTTTAAAAATTTGCAATTTGTAATGAAATAAAATTTGAATGACTGCAAAACACCAGTCAGTCAAAATTTTTGAAATCTAATCACTATTTTTCGACCACTAAAGGTCAAACTTTTAGAAAAAATTAGAAATTTTGTAATGAAATATAATTTGTATGATTGCAAAACACCACTCCTTGTGCAATATGTGGCTAAATCAATTTTGGGATGAATTTCTGCCGACTATTCGGTGGATCAGTCCGATTTATTTTTGTATGCCCAATGGGGTTAATTCGCTTGTTCACCAAACATCACTTTTCATGACGTAGAGTTCCTTCAAACACTATCATAACTTCCTTCTACTCCTTCTCTAAACTGTTTATTGTTTACTTGTGTTCTCGTTCTAGTCGTGAATGGTTATAAAGTGTTAAAAAAAAAGTTGTAAAAAGTCAAAAAAGGAACGAAAAAGAGCATTTTAGGCATACTCATATTATCCTGTATTACTTCCGAAAAGAAAAACGGCTGCCGAAGTCAGCCAAAACATAAAGTCTGTTTATGACGAAAACGGACCAAATGGTTTAAAATATTTTCTACGGACGACTTCTTCTCCATAACGGACGCTCCCAGATCAGGACGACCAAAATCAATTATTGCCGAGGAGGTGAGTAACTTCATTATTGTTAATCCCCGTGCAACAGTTAGGGAAATAGCTGAAATAATTAAAAAATCAGTCTCAGCCGTTCATGGGGTCATAAAAGAGCTCGGATTTGTGAGCAGCCGCCTGAATCGCGTTGACGTCTGCGTTAACCTAAGGATAAGGAATAACAAGATATCATCACATCATATCACAGGAGATGAAAAATGGACAGTCTACTACAATGTAACGCGGAAAAGATCGTGAGGGAAAGCAAATGAAGCCCCTCATCAATCCACCTCTAAAGCGGGCCTTCACCCCAAAAAAGCAATGCTGTTGATTTGGTGGGATGCCAAAGAAGTGGTCTTTTTTGAGTTTCTCCCAACAAATCAAACGATTAATGCGGACTACTGTATCGCACAATGAGATGAATTGAAGGCGGCATAGGAAGAAAAACGGTCGAGCCTCATCAATCGGGGAGACGTCATCTTCCATCGTGACAACGCCCGCCCTCACATTGCCTTGCAAACCCGTCAGAAACTGACAAAGCTTGGGTGGGAAGTTTTACCTCACAAACCACTCAAACGATTTGAATTTCCATACCGACGCGGAAGTGAAAAATCAAATTGAATTGAATTTTTGACAGAAAAACCTCTCGAGTTTTATGAGAAAGGAATTAAAAAGCTCCCAGATAGGTGGGAAGAAGTTATTAAAAAAGGGAGAGATTATGTAATAGATAAAAATGATTGTTTTCCTGTACATAGATTTGTAAATAAATTTCTTTTAACAACCGAGCAAACGAACAACCAGATATCTTGCAATTAATATAATAGATATCATGTAAAACAACAAACTACAGGGTGGGCCATAAGGCTGTTGGCGGTTTGAATCTTCAATTTCTCGGTAACGCGCGGCGCGGGGTGGCGGGGGGATATG
>JAHXMU010022414.1:0-10216 GCA_019455685.1 Philornis downsi | reverse complement strand
CAAAAAAAAAAAAAAAAAGAAATCTTATATATATAAAAATGATTTGGCGTGTGTTTGCCACAGCATAACTAAAGAACGGAGTGACGGATTTGCATAAAATTTTTTGTGTGCGTTTGAGTGGCGCTCCGAGTGGTTTAGATTTATACTTCGGTCCAATTGGACAAAGGGACGTGGAACCTCCCATACAAACCACAAATTAAAAATCCATTATTTCTGCTCCGGCTAACAGTATGTGAACAAAATTTGGTATATAAGTTTGGTTTACATATTGTAAGTTCTGCTGCAAATATGGCCGGGATTGGACAAATAGGCGTGGTACCACCCGAAGAAATCAAAAATTAAAAAAAACATTATTTCTGATCCTGTTATAGGAAAATTTAAGTTTTTCATATACTGACTTCATTTCACTTCTCATTTTTCTATGTATGAGAAACTTTTAGGAGAAACTCAAACTCCTAACTTTGTCAATAATGTTGCCTTCTTTTCACTTCTCAGTTTTTTTACTTAGCCTAAGCTTAAACTTTCCTAATTAGCTTAAAAGTTCCTAATTAGTGCTATTTGTGAAAATTGTTTACGAGCCTTATTCAGTGCTATTGTGTTTGCTGCAAAAAGTGAAAATTTTAAAATACAATTAACCGTGCGCTCAAATTTTTTGTGCAATATATATGTAATATAGGTGTTGGTGAGTATAATTTCAGCAATAACTTTTTTTATAAGAAAAAACGAAGAACATTTGCTTTTCTTCTTCTTCTCTCTTCTCTTACATACATATATAAAAATGAATGTCGGTCAGAAACAGTGTTAAATTATAGTATTGATTTTGTTTTCAATTAACTTTCATAATAAGTGAGTGAGATGCCGCCAATCAGACATTGGTCGCAGAGGCCGTACGGCTACAAGATCAAGAAATTCTCGAGTGATTGAAAGTCCTGAACATCGAGCAGATCGTATTGAAAAGAACAGCCAACGGATATTAGAATCCCGATTAATTCAGTCACATGAAGATCAAGCTATCTATATATATATAAATAGTGTGAAAAATGTACAGTAATTCATTAATGGAGAACGGCTGGGCCGATTTGACTCAAATTTTTTCTCAGTTGTTCGTAATTGCCTGGAGAAGGTTTTTACGAAAGAAAATTTTGGGGAAACCCTCCGGAAAAGTGGAAAAATTGAAAAAATCGAAAATGGATTTTTTGTATGGAATTTTGTGTGCAATTGTTCCAAAATAGAAAACTGTTAGTGGAAAACTCGGATAATTCCGGAAAATGTTCAATTTGTTTGATTTTCGACTGTGTAAAGTTGGAAAATTCGTTGTACAGGGTTGCCCATATTCGACGGACCCATCTGGCAACGCCATAACTTTTGACAGAGATGTCAGATCACTTAATGACATACCGCGTTTGAAGCGTCAGTCCAAGCAGATTTTTACCATGGAACAATACACGCCACGCGAGCGCTCTGAAATAGTTGAAATTTACATTCAACAGAAGAAGTCAATTGTGAAAACTCAACGTGCTTTTAAAATATTAAAAAATGTGAGAAGTGCGCCTTCTAAGAACACCATTAAGCGTTTATACGAAAAATTTTCGACTGGTGAGGCTCTTTCTAATCCGAAGAGGCCAAATAAAAGTCTACCAAGGCGATCGGCAGAGAATATCGCTGCCGTACGAGCCAGTGTTGATAGGTCCCCAAGAACATCCCAAAAATGCCGTTCTCAGCAGTTGGGCATGGCTCGGTCCACTTTACAATGGATTATTCGCGTTGATTTGCATTTGTTCCCGAACAAAATTCAATTGACGCAAAGATTGTTGCCTGCGGACAAGCCTCGTCGATTGGAATGGGCCCAACGAGTCATCGAAATGGCCGATGATGACGAGCAATTTTGGAACAAAATTATCATGTCCGATGAAGCCCATTTCACATTGAATGGGACCGTAAATAAGCAAAATTGCCGTATTTACGCCACTGAAAATCCTCAGGAGATTCAAGAATTGCCTCTTCATGACGAAAAAGTCACAGTTTGGTGCGGCGTTAGTGCGAAAACGGTCATTGGGCCGTTTTTCTTCCAAAACGAAAATGACCATGCTGTTACCATCAACCAGGAGCGTTATCGCGACATGATGACCAATTTTGTGATGCCAATTATTCGTCGAAAGCGTATGAGGCAGTTCTGGTTTCAACAAGACGGCGCTCCACCGCACACAAGTCGCATAACAATCGATTTTCTGAAGAATTTGTTTCCGGGCCGTTTGATGTCGAAAAGTGGTGATTTGGACTGGCCACCGCGTTCGCCCGATTTGACGCCCGCTGACTTCTTCTTGTGGGGACATTTGAAGTCAAAGGTTTACGTTAACAAGCCAAGGACCGTAGAAGAGCTCAAGGACAACATTCGTGAAGAAATAGCCGCTATTCCGGCCGAAATGTTGGCGAAAACGATGGAAAATGCTGCAAAAAGGGCACAATACGCCATCAACGCCAGAGGCGGCCATTTGAGAGATATCATATTCAAAAATTGATGTAAACAAATCTACTTGGAACAAATTAAATGAATAAGATTGCCAACCGCCAAATTTGTATTTTTTTCTTTGATTTTTTTTTAAAAACATGGGTCCGTCGAATATGGGCAACCCTGTAAATTTCGGAAAATTATGAAATTTATTGTGATAAAATATGTTTAGCGTGAATTTTGGGCGGAGAAGTTAACGTGATAAATAACAGATGGCGCTGCGCTGCGTTTAATGCCACAACCCCGTAGACGGCGTTATACGTTAAATTAGGCTGAGCGCAATTTGACAGGTGCACTTTTCGCATTGTCATTTTGTATTAAACAAATGTGCTATATTTCCTGCTGCAATTGATTCGAGTTTTACCTATTATCACACTGATTTCGGATACTCATATATCGCATATCACATCAGTAAATGGTACAAACAGTACGATCAATTGAAATTCAGTGCAATATTTATCAATTGGATCATTTTTTCAGAAAATAAGTTTGCGTATAAAAAGTTAGGTCATTTTATTGGATTGCAGGCATTTATTCCGTTACATTCATTTCGTACGTTTTTTTTTAAATAATTTTCTTTTTAATAGGATTAGTCAACAACGACTTTGTTCTATTTCAAGGAGAGTTATTTGCTTGACTAATTCCACCTATTAGACGATCAAACTTTGGACGTCGTACATGTCGTGCAATTATTAGTCAGAATGTTTGTGATAATTAAACGCAAGAGGAACGCGCTGAACAAAATGAATGGACACGTGCCCATATTGCACAAGTTCGCGTTGCACAATCACCACATCACATTGTCGAAGGAGGAACTCTTCACCAAAGTGTTCCCCGGCATTATAAAAATCTCGATTGGATTAGTGAACTGGCAATAACAGCAGACGTCAATAGCTTGAATTTAGTTATTCAAAGTCAAATCGCTGGGAAACTGTATACATACAAAACTATTGATAGAGTGACCGACGAGGATGAAGCGACAAACTATCCGAAGGAATTTTTGAACTCGCTTGATGTGCCAGGAACTCCGCCGCATAATTTACAGCTGAAGGTAGGATCGATCATACCCATGTTGCGGAATCTGAATCATCCGAAATTGTGCAATGGTACGCAATTGTCCATCAAGAAACTGATGAGCAATGTGATTCAAGCGACGATCATCAAGGACAAATTCAAAGGAGAGGAAGTCCTTATCCCACGAATTTCGATAACTCCAACTGATCCTCCATACCAATTCAAGAGGATTCAGTTCCCCATTCGATTAGCTTTTGCGATGACAATCAATAAATCGCAAGGCCAATCGTTGGAAGTCTGTGGGATTAATCTCCCTGTTTTTCGTACGGTCAGCTCTACGTTGCCAGTTCGCGTGTTGGGGACAACTGTCTTCGTTGTTTGTTTTTGCGCCGGAAAACAAATCAAAAAATATTGTTCAGCATATTGCTCTCTACTGATTTCGATTCCATTCAAATAAATCACATTGAAATTTGAAATCACATGAAACATTGTTTTTTATTATTACTCGGAAGTTTATCTGAAGGCGTTAAATTGTGGCGAGTCGAAGTTCGCCGGGTCCGCTAGTAAATAAATAAAACTGAATTAAACCATGATAAA
This sequence comes from Philornis downsi, assembly GCA_019455685.1. Classification (NCBI taxonomy): domain Eukaryota; kingdom Metazoa; phylum Arthropoda; class Insecta; order Diptera; family Muscidae; genus Philornis; species Philornis downsi. The sequence continues at coordinate 6,096 of JAHXMU010022414.1, read as the reverse complement.
AACAGCAAAGTATTAACATACTGATATCTTCCACTTACAAGTTACAGAATTACTTGATTTTGCTTAATTAATCTTTTCGTATGTATGATGTTCTAAAAGGGGCGATAATTCAGTCCATTGTCATCGGCAGAACTAAACTACTAATTGTTTGACGAGCTAAATTATATTGAATTTGGTGCAGAAGAATAAAAGATATGAATCTACGAATAAAGGGACTACATTAAATGATGGGGTCTACCTGAGAGAATGTGGTTATGTGCTCAAATTTCCTAAAATGTTACCGAACATTATAATGTTATATAGTTGACCAAAAACTAAGTAATTACGGTTGGTTAGACCAACCTTGTGAAAGCGGTCCCAAATGGTTTTCTGGCAAAACTGCAGTTCCTGGGCAAATGAATAAACACGTATATGCCGTTCAACTCGACGATTTCCAATGTTCTATCAACGTTTCGACCTTCCAGAGCATGGAGTGTCTTTGACACCAAAATTACCTGAAAGACCAAACTTGTGTGTAATTGTCTATTGTAGTAACAGTACCATAACCACTTTTCAAATATTCAGCCATCGGGTTCCAGTTTTTACATTTATGGAAAAAACTGTACATATTTAGCGCGCGATCGAACAATAATGAGTCAAGCACCAATGAAATTGTGAGACTGGTTTCTGAATTCGAAATCTTGTCTTTCTAACGCCATCTAGTGTAATTCGATTGCTCTTATATAACGCTATCAATTAGAAAAATATGGATTTCTTCTTACTATACCTTACATTTGCAAAATTAAAATAATGTATGTACTCGTATGCACACTGGTTACAGGCTACCACAACCTTCATCTGATTTAGATATAATCTTGGCAGGATATTCCTTTTGTGTTTGGGGGTTTTTCAAGAATGTGGGGTTAGAAAGTATGCCAATTTGATAATATTGATTTTCACATATAATTCAAGTCATATACAAACGCAAGTCATATACAAAGACGGTCCCAAAGCTAGATGAACTGACATATAGATGGTGCCAGTAGTTTAAAAAAAATATTTCGGTGAGAAGTGGCAACCTTATAAAACATATGTTTTAAGTATCAAGCCGCCACGTAGTATAATATTTTTATTTGGACCATCAAAAGTAAACGATCTTAGTGAATTTGTAAACATGGAAATAATTGATCATCTTTATATAATTCAATATTTTCATTTAAAAGATTTCAGTCCAACCAATATTAAAGCCAAGCTGGATTTTACTCTGGGGGAGTCTGCTCCTTCGCCTTTTGCGAATGCAAAATACTGGGTGGAAGAGTTAGAACGAGGCCATATGAGCTGCCAAGATGAACACTGTCGTGATCGACCAATTGAGGTGTCCGCGCCAGACTCGTCGGTTAAAGGTGTGTGAGCTAGCTGAAATGACAGGCATTTCAAAAATTGTTATATACCGCATATTGACCGGAGTTTTGAAGATGAGAAAGCTCTGCGCAAGATGGTTACCACGCTTGCTTTTAATAGAGCAAAAACTGCTTCGTGAAGATGTTTCAATAGGGTGCACCACTTCACACCTGAGAGAAAGGAACAGTAGTCTGGAATGGGAGAATCGTGTCAAAAGAGGGCAAGACGGTTTGATCTACAGGCAAGGTCATGGCTTTTGTTTATGGCAAAGTTTTTATTGATTATCTTCAGGAAGGAAAAACCGCTAACGGCAAATATTATGCTAATTTATTGCAGAATATAGGTGATGAAATTATAGAAAAAGTGCCGCATTTAGCGAAAAAGAAAATGTCTCTTCAAGGCAATGCTCCAATTCACATATCCATTATTGCGATGGCCAAAATTAATGAATTAAAGTTCGATCTCTTTTATCACGCGCCTTATTCGCCAGATGTAGCTCCCACGGACTCGACCTCTGTGGTAAAAGATGTGCCAACAATGAAGAGGTGGAGATAATTATTTTAATGGGTTAGAGAGTTCTTACTATGAACAGGGTCTAGAAACCATTGATTGCTGCTGGAAAAAGTGCAAAAAGTCGGGCTAAAATAAGACTATGTTAAAAAATAAAGAAAAAATGTGCCATTGTTTTTGTGTCTTCTTTTTTTTAGGTTGGCTAGTAATTTGCTCATTCGAACGCGATGCAAATTTGAAAAGATGTTCTTAATATGTCATAGATGCTTTATGGATTTTCACATGTAGTCTGTCATAGGCGGGCAAATTTAATTTAATTTCGTAAGCAAAATATTGCCACCGACACTCTTCGTTAGCAATAGTGGCTCCATATATTTTCCGTCATAATTTTGTCTCAAAGACTCCCAGAATTGGTTCATCCGCCTTTGTCATAACCCAAGATTGTTTACCACACATCTATTGAGGTGGGACATAAAATCGCTTTTGTGGACTTAGACACAATACAAACTTATACAAGTAGTTGTATTCATAGCGAAGCCGAGGAAAATTATTCATCCAACATGACGAGGTTGCTGCCGACGACGACGCAAAGCCCCAAAACGATTACACACTTTGATCATCAAATCCAAGTCTTAAATCTATCTTAATGTCGAAGGAGGCATCAGTAACATCTCACAGTTTTCTTTCAGTCATGTCTATATCATCGACATACCCAGGTAGCTTAGAGCTTTTATTAAATATGTTACCAATGGTGTTAACTGCAGCTGCCCTCATAACCATCTCCAACAGTATGTTAAATAGGTAGCTCGATAGGCTATTGCTATGTCTAAATCCTCGTTTGGCTCACTAACATTTTCTTCAGTGAGACTGCCAACAGCGTTATTCTTCGAAGACGTATAAGCTTCGAAAGAATACCAAACTCGGTCAGGGTCTTATAAAGAGTGCATTCCCAACAAGAACGCAAGATTTAAATTTGGCGCCATTCGAATGGTCATTGTTTGACTATTGAACAATTGTTATTGTTTGCTAGTAGAAGGTATGAGGTTAATAAAAATGGAGCGCTACACGAATAAGCAACGCATTCTCATTGTGAAATTATTTTACCAAAATGGTGAAAGTTTTGCGGCTACAGTTCACGATCAATTTTGGGGCCACAATAATGCTCCAAAAGAGTCAACTTTAAAAAGATTAATGGATAAATTTGCCAAAACTAGCATGTCAAGCGCAAACAGTCAATGGTGTTCGGTATCGTGGAATGGTAACCAGTTTTTTTGGTGCTTATAATTGAAGAAATGAATGTGGAGGGCATGTGGGTTCAACAAGATGGCGTCACATGTCATACAGCCAGAGACACAATTCAATTGCTCAGTCATCAGTCATTTAAATCCTGCGTTCTTGTTGGGACACCCTAAACAGAGGAAATTGAGCAGTTTTTAATTTAATTTAATTTTAAGTCCCAAAAACAATCTGATTAATATCTAATATTACAACATGTCTCATCCATAATTCTATTTGGTATTGAATTATTATTACACAATTTTAGAGTGTTGAATATTATTACAAAATTTTAAACTAACGTTATAAAAATCGTGTGTATGTTAACATCAATTAGAATGCAGAAAAATATGATTTACAGTTGCAGTCTACTTCACTTGTCAGAAGTTTTCATTTTGTATGTCTTTCGGCCTAATATACGGAATTTAGGCTTTAATAGGGATTTACAACTACTCCATAAATTCTTTGTCATATCGGGGATTGAAGACTGCTTTATAATTGATTGATTTTGCAGTAGCGTGCATATTTGGCTTATTTGATTTACCAGAAGTTAAGTCGCTCTGATAAGGTCCAACTAGATTAGTCAGAATAGGCTTTAGTCTTTTACTTATCACACTCAGCAGAGCCTTATAAGCGATAGTAAAAGACTGTTATTACGATGGTTTTTATACATATTAGGATTGCTTTATTTTTTGAACTCACGACATGATAACTCAAATTCCAATTGTGGAACGTGCATTCCTCGAGGGGCCAATGCAATGCATCTTCGCCACTCTTAAGCATGTTAGCGCAAAGCTTGTTAAATTTAAAGAAAATCGACCAACGTTGTGCTATCATTATTTTCTAATTATTGAACACTGAAAAAATAATCTAAATTTGTTGATGCCTCTCTATTCTCTCTATTCTAATTTCTATTGTATTTGTTTTAAATTGAATTAAATACAGAATGCACTTAACAAATCTCTTAGCTCACTAGCAAGAACTTCTAGTTTGTCCATCACGGCCTTTTCCACTGACGTAATGTTTGATCATAGCTCCTGCTAAAGAAGGAATGATGACAATGATATTTTATTTTTGTGTAATAATACTGTGACTAAATTCATATTATTACCCTACAAATCTCCGAAAAGCAGTCATTATACCTCTACAATGCTGGTACCCACATTTCTTGTTACATAAAAGGTCAATTCACCCAAATCCAGACTGAATGGCGTCATCGCATTACAATATCACAAAAATTGGAAACGTATTTGCTAACACAACCAAGTATATGTCGAAAATTTACCGACACACTAAATTAGTTTTGGCTTAAATCTTATAGGTTTCATTGTAATATAAATTCAGTCAATACACATCCCAACCTCATTGTTTCTCTGAACTCTGGTCTGTAGTGCCGTAAGTTAACTTGGACAAAAATAACATCCTACAATAGACTAGTTTTTCAATGAAAGTCTGTCTGTCCGTCTGTGTGCACAGAGCCCAAAATTTGTTGGTCATATATCGATGTGAATGGAATAGTTCCATGATGTTATTGTTTATACAGACATCGTTTGCCAAATCCACCTTTTATGGAGTTTGTTTTTGCCATGGCCAGTTGTCCTCGTCGCCGTCGGACGCGTCCTATGTATGTATTTGTTGTTTTGCTTGTTTGCCTCCTTTTTTTTTGATTTTCCAGAAATTCGCCTTTAAACTGCAATTTGTTTGGCACTAAAATGCCAATATGTAGACCAGATATTCGAATATTGTGAATAGAAGCTTACAAAAGCAAAAAATGAAAAAATCTGTACTGTGCCAGAAGGCCTGTAAGCGATGTAGTCGTTCTAGTCGTCATCATCATCATTTTGGTCTTTACGTTTACTCGCTTAAGTTGCAAATGAATTGTGGAATGTTGGAAAATGAATACAGAACAGAGAACAAGAGCAAGTAGCATCAAATGTACTCGTACATGTACACGTTCGATTACGGCATAACTCTACATCCGGTAGAAAAATGTTGGCAAGGTGAACAAAATAGAATCAGTAATTTTGCCACCTTCTTCTATTGAGGCGGAATGAGGAGTTTAGCCTCTTCTTTAGAACCGAGTTTGTCATGCAATGCGCAGTTACTAATAAACTGTTTATTTTCGAAATACTAGGAAAGCTAAGAACAGTCGGAATTTTATTTCAATTCAATGGGATCAAGATTTCCGTTTCCAGTTTTCCTGAAATATTGCGTGTCATTTGATGCGGCGAACAATAAATTCCTAGAAGAAAGCCTTTAAAATGTCAAATATTCAACTAATCGATAGCCATCTGTGTGACTGGAGGGTAGACACGATAACTGTGGTAGACAGCAAATCTGTATGAAGCTTTTTCCAGACTTTAGCCGATGATTATAAATAGGCTATACGATGAGCTCGTTCAGCGATCTCCCATAAAAATTTATCGATTTTCTGAAATGCAATTTTTTCCTGTAAATTGTAACTCGAGAGCCGCAGTAACTTAAGATTTGTTCCATTCCATTAACCTAAAGTGCTTGTAAGAATTAGGGAAAATCTATCGAATAACTAAGCCAAATCTGAGACCTCCCAAGCAAATGACCGATTTGAGTCATGTATTCAAAAGGTCATAGTTTTATTTTGTTGCAATAAATTAAATAAACTTTGTAATATATCGATTTGTAGTTAGTAACTCCTAATTACACAGTACAACAGCCAATCTGGGGGGTGAGAAATTCCAAGTCAGGGTGATGGTACTAGGTCAGTATAGTAAAATCCTCAAAGGGTTTCGCGTTCGTATGTGTCAGTTTTTTTTATGACCTATTACATTTTTTCCTTATCTTGATGTTTTTTCGCTTAGTTGTAAAACTTTGGCAAAAACGTAGTTTGACATAACTCGAGAACGACTAGTTCGATTTTGCTGAAACAAATTGAGAAAAATTAAGAATTACATT
>JAHXMU010022408.1:0-52003 GCA_019455685.1 Philornis downsi | reverse complement strand
AAAAAAAAACAAATTAAAAACAAAAAATTATTATCTAAGATTCTGAAAATATATGGGTGTGTCAATGACTCTGGTACAAAAAAAGAAAAATGTATAAAGTTTTAATATATCTCGAATTCTAGAAGGTGATTCTGTTTGTATTCGTATTCGTAAACTCCTAAACTGCTCAACCGAATGTGATGTAAAATGTTGATTCCATGGAAGGAAAAAGTTATAGCTATAGTATTCAAATGAACGACTTTTTCAAAGAACTCTTTTCGATTTATTCGAAAAAATACTTTTTCCAGAAATCCGGTTGTCGGGTATTCGACCAACAAAAAGTCGAGTAAACCGGTTTATACCCATATTTCTAAAGAAAATGAGCTAGACAACACATTTTAAATATATTGACAATATTTTGCTACATTTTTTGAAATGTCTTACTCTTCAACTCTCTCCCATTTAGAAACTATCTCAGACAGCTAGGGAATATCCTGCCACAATTGCATCTCAATCATATGGCTGTTATATGAGCCTATACTTAAACGCATACTTTAATATTTAATTATATGGATGCATCCGTTGCCGATTGTATTGGTTGTTACCAGAATATCACAGACTATTTTTGTATTATCAAAACTGACAGCGCCGAATGGAGAAAAAATCAGATAGCACAGATATAAAGTTAATTGTATACATATACTTCCCAAGGGACGCTAGTTCGTACTTACAATAGTACAAAATCTAAAATTTTTGGAAAATAATTTAAAAGGTGGATTCTTTATGCCAACAGACAACTTACTAAGTCATGATCTTAGTATCAAATTGTACTCAACAGTCAGTATTTATGTTGTGTTCCTATTATCATCTGATTCAGTGTTGATTCAAAACCATAAAATTAATATGCTGAAAGAGTCGGAATCATGGATTTTATTTATTATTTATTTTCATGGATTTTAAATGCCAGTTTGTTCAACATAAAACTATTTTTTAAGTACAGGGTTGCCCATATTCGACGGACCCATCTGGCAACGCCATAACTTTTGACAGAGATGTCAGATCGCTTAATGACATACCGCGTTTGAAGCGTCAGTCCAAGCAGATTTTTACCATGGAACAATACACGCCACGCGAGCGCTCTGAAATAGTTAAAATTTACATTCAACAGAAGAAGTCAATTATGAAAACTCAACGTGCTTTTAAAATATTAAAAAATGTGAGAAGTGCGCCTTCTAAGAACACCATTAAGCGTTTATACGAAAAATTTTCGACTGGTGAGGCTCTTTCTAATCCGAAGAGGCTAAATAAAAGTCGACCAAGGCGATCGGTCGAGAATATCGCTGCCGTACGAGCCAGTGTTGAGAGGTCCCCAAGAACATCCCAAAAACGCCGTTCTCAGCAGTTGGTCATGGCTCGGTCCACTTTACAACGGATTATTCGCGTTGATTTGCATTTGTTCCCGTACAAAATTCAATTGACGCAAAGATTGTTGCCTGCGGACAAGCCTCGTCGATTGGAATGGGCCCAACGAGTCATCGAAATGGCCGATGATGACGAGCAATTTTGGAACAAAATTATCATGTCCGATGAAGCCCATTTCACATTGAATGGGACCGTAAATAAGCAAAATTGCCGTATTTACGCCACTGAAAATCCTCAGGAGATTCAAGAATTGCCTCTTCATGACGAAAAAGTCACAGTTTGGTGCGGCGTTAGTGCGAAAACGGTCATTGGGCCGTTTTTCTTCCAAAACGAAAATGGCCATGCTGTTACTATCAACCAGGAGCGTTATCGTGACATGATGACCAATTTTGTGGTGCCAATTATTCGTCGAAAGCGTATGAGGCAGTTCTGGTTTCAACAAGACGGCGCTCCACCGCACACAAGTCGCATAACAATCGATTTTCTGAAGAATTTGTTTCCGGGCCGTTTGATGTCGAAAAGTGGTGATTTGGACTGGCCACCGCGTTCGCCCGATTTGACGCCCGCTGACTTCTTGTGGGGACATTTGAAGTCAAAGGTTTACGTTAACAAGCCAAGGACCGTAGAAGAGCTCAAGGACAACATTCGTGAAGAAATAGCCGCTATTCCGGCCGAAATGTTGGCGAAAACGATGGAAAATGCTGCAAAAAGGGCACAATACGCCATCAACGCCAGAGGCGGCCATTTGAGAGATATCATATTCAAAAATTGATGTAAACAAATCTACTTGGAACAAATTAAATGAATAAGATTGCCAACCGCCAAATTTTTATTTTTTTCTTTGATTTTTTTTTAAAAAACATGGGTCCGTCGAATATGGACAACCCTGTATTTCTTCCATTTTGAAAAAATCGGTTAACCAAAGCGAAATTTGCAATTTTGAAAAAACCGCCGTACGATTTCGGTCAAAAAACCGGATTGTCGGTTTTCAGTTTTGAACACTCTAGTTATAGCGCAAAACAATTTCTGTGGTTGGCGCAATTTTACAAAGAACATTTTCGGTTTATTCCATACAGGATGGCTGATGAACGTTGCTACATTGAGAAATTCAAATAATTTTGTTTAACACATATAAATTGTTTTTTCTTTATTCGTTTGAGAAGTGATGCAGTATAAGTTTCTTGAATTTAATGAATGAATTTGAATGACTTCCATGTTCATGGCACACGTACGAGATCAATATTCATTACGGGCTAAAGGGACGCTGCGGCTATTGCCTCAATTATCGGCCGAATGCATTGCTAAATTTTTTTGCTTTTCTTTTGTTTTTGGTATTTTTTGATAGCCACGGCTATGAACATAGTAATTTTATATATTTCTACCATGGTTGACTGAAACTGGGTGAAAATTAAATATTAGGAATTTCGGAATGGTGTCCTTATGTTGTACAACTTAAGCTTTCACATATTGCGAAAGCTAAAAAAATGTATTTTGTTTTTGAGGTCTTTATAACCAAATTTATTTGAGTTCAAATTAGAGACTGAAATTAAATTTACAAATTTCTTATTTTATAACATTACAGTAACATACTAGAAGTGGTGGCGTGATTTCCTGTTAATTCTGAATTGACATTTATTGCAAGTATCGCTTTCACAAGAATTGCCAAATTGAGATAAACAAAAGTGTTAAATGGTAATTATTGCGAAATGTAGGTAAAAGAATTTAAAATGGAAAAGTTGCATATCAGCATAAAATTAATTGCATAATTTTGTCTGTGTTAACTTACATAAGACAAAACATACCTGATAAATATTGGTAAAGAGAGATAGGGTGGGGGTAATTATAAGTCATTTCGCCTGACTGAAATTTCCTTCACCCGAAGAAACACATAGACACATATCATTTGATAAGAATCTTTTCACCAAATGTGTTTGACTAATTTTTAAGCCGATTGAGTGATATCTATCTGTTCGGCTGCTGACTGGCTCCGAATTTGTAGTTCAAAGCCACGTAAAGTTTTGCTCATTACATTGAATTATAATTTCTGGTAAGACCTGTTGCCCATTGGCAACAATTCACCTCGTTTGCTGGAAGGAACTCAGTGATTTACCGCACCCCTTCTGTTATTCCGAACAGTTTTGAGGCAATGCGAAAAGAATTTAGGTAAGGGAGGTCGTACGAAAGTCAGTTCACCTGACATAAATTTTTGAACTGGTTGTATGTATTGCTTAATGATAGCACCCACAGTTACTGCGCCCCTTGCATGTATATGTGAGTTAGGCTGGCCCCTTTCCTATTTAGCAAATTACATGTTGAAAAACTCTGAATATTCCCAGTACTTCAAAACTGGGTTCAGTTCTTGTGCATGGAAGTTTTTTTTTTGCCAATTGACCGATTACTGCCACTTGTATCACTTATAACCATATCATGTGCGTAGTAAGGAGGACGTTGTATCCACTCATTATCAGGTAAATAAATGTGTCAAAAATGATCTTTTCAAGTGAAAATAGGAATATTTTTTTGGTTTTTTTAGTCAGAATTTAAACAAACCACACTTATACATCTTTTTAATACGATCGGAACTTGACAGAAGTTAAAATTTAAGGGTTTCATGGGTCGGACTTAGAGCAAGGGGAACTCTAATATTTTTGTCACAATCGAAACGGGGTGAAAAATAAATATTAAGAATTTGACAGTGATGTGTTTATGTCCAAATTACAAAAAAAAAATCAGGCGACCGTGAAGGCCAATCAACATCATCATTTCTTGAAATAACTTATTGTGGAGAAAAGTCTCGTAGTAATTCTATTGTAATCCTGGCTGTATGCGATACGGCACCGTCTTGTTGATACCACTTGTTAATCAAGCCCAAAGCATGCAGTTGTGGCGTTAAAAAGTTTTCAATCATATCACGATATCGTTCCCCAATGACAGTTACCGTTACGCCATTTTTAGTTTCAAAGAAATAAGGTCCAATGATTCCTCCTGATCAAATTGCACACCAGACTGTCACTTTTAATGGATGCACTGGTCACTAATGAATAATTTGAGGGTTTTCCATTGCCCAGAACCGTCTATTCTGTTTATTCACATATCCATTCAAAAGAAAATGTGCCTCGTCACTTATTATGATTTTTTCATGAAAATAGGGGTTGTCATGGGCGAGCTGTAACATCGTATTGCCATATGTACGGTGGCGTAAATGGTCTTGTGGAAGAAGCTCTTGTGTCAACTGAATCTTAAATGGAAACAAATGCAAATACTTGTGCAAAATTGTGGCCAAAGTTGTTCTTTGAAGACCAAGCTCCTGAACACGGCGTCGAATTGAAGTTGATGGATTGTTTTGAAAACTTTTTTAGCAGCAGTAATGGTTTCAGCCGATCTTGCAATACGTTGTAGTCCATGCTTGGCCCTAACAGGCACAGACCCTTTTTCTTCGTTGTTGGCATGTTGTTTCTGCCAAAAATTTCACATAACTTTCTCATCATCACTAATCGATGATTGATTTTGATAAAATGTTTTAACGATTAAAACACTTTGGTTTATCGAACATTTTTTCATAATTAATTTGACACGTCTCTACTTCACGACTGCCAAATATGAACTGTCAAGAGTAATGTTTACCAAAATGGTGGCAAAACGAAGTAGTACACCTTCCCGACGGACACCCTGTATGTTCGACAATGCATTACGATTTAATTTCACAGGTTCAGAAATGTATTATTATGTAAAAATGTAAGTCGGTATTGGAAACCAAAAACAAAAAAGGTTTGCATTACCGCTTAAGGACATTTTCCTAGCGAAAAACGTAGTACTGTCTGAGGGGAAAATTTAGCTTCAAACTTCATTTCACATTTTGTTGTTTTTGGAGTTTCACCGCGAAGTCAGCATAGTACCAGCTTGTTAAATACTTGTACAGTAGCATGTAAACTAATTGTATTATCAGGTACACTACGACGTGTACATGATGTGTCATAAACAAATATTACTCATACGTTTACTTACTGACTAGGGGAGAGAGAGAGATAGATGTATTTATAAATAAAAACCGATTGTACCAATAACTGAAATAGGGCAGACAGCCACAATTGAGTTATAAAGTACAGTTTGATGTCGTAACCATTTGGCCCTTAAACCCCAACCCCCGCCCAAAAAGAAAACAAACACACACACAACAACTGTTAATGATCATAATGCCATATTTTACATTGCAATAGCTTTGTTTATAAATTAAAGCTATGAAAACACACCGCTATTTGCTATTGGCATTACGTACACTGCGGCTACAGCTACCGACACAACGGAAACATTTTTTGTACAGATGTGTAACACATATAGTCAAGTGGCGGCTACTGTGTATTCACAACATTTGTATATGTGTGTATGTATAGGTATAGCTCTGCAAACGTGTAGGGAATAACCACTTGGCCTTTCGATCTTATTGGTAAATACTTATGTGAAACGTGTTATTGTCACGTTTGTGCAATTAATAATAAAAATACAAATAATAATTAATACTCGTATGTATGGTTCGTTCATGCTCATGAAGAATGTAATATGAAAATCATTGGTCAGAGGCGTAGTTGACTACAGCTTAATTGGCTGTAATGAAGTAAATGGGGGAAGTGGGGGAAACATATACAAATTTCTACGAAAAAAAATTAATTATCTGCAGATATTTGTTTACATACATATATGCGTTAATATTACGTACTCTAATCTTCTGTGTATACCAAAAATTATTTAATTACGCGGTGAACCGTAAACAATTTAAAAGTTTTAGTTGTAATAAAATATTCATATGCTCGTAATTTCTGAGCTGTTATACCATAATTTAAAATAACTACCAGAGAGAAAGTAGCAGCCTATTGTGTGATCTCATGAAAACGGTAATCCAAATATAGAAATAATCAAAACTCAATATCTTTTAGTATATTCTGGCTTTTCCATCCTTTGCATATCATGGATGGAAAAGGACAGCTTCTCTCGCTTTCAGTGCCAAGTTTCAAATCTTTGTATAGTAAGTGGGAACTACGCCTTTTACTTAATCATAACCTAAGAAATATTTCTTTCTGAGATATGGCCGTTCAAATTTTTAAGATCGCAATATTGTGGCTATGCCACACTTTTTCTAATTAACTAATACAGCGACAATTTTGTGATTCATAGTGATTTGTTATTAATTTTTCATGGCGGTCGGTTGGCAATTACTATAAGGGCCTTTTAAAAAGGGACGTGGCAACACACATTATTACTTCAACGTATTTCTTTTTATGTTACAAGCTATATGCTATACCTCAAATAGATCATTAGATATGTTCGTTTAAAATTGTTATTTGTATGAGTGGTGCAACGAAAGTTTCATGTCAATCGGTCCATTAGTTTAGACGCCTGTTCGGAACAAATACACAAATATACAAAGATACAGACTTACAAACGTTCAATTTTATATATGTATATATAGAGGAATAAGCAATGTAATGGATAGAAATCTAGACTACTACTACCGACTAATTAGAACTTACAGAGGAATGATTGAGTTTCGAAAAATCGGTCAATTTATGTGAGAGGTGTCAGAAGGGATTTGGCAATGTGCTTCGTTTTTATTCTGATACCATACTTCGGCAATTGCATAAAGGGTATGAACGTAAGAATATATGAATTAAATCGATCATATGTATGGGAAGTAGCATAAGAGTAGTGGTTATTTAATCAATTTCTATTATAAAACAATGTAATAGACAACAGTTCCTCAAAGATTTACGGCAGTTACCGTGTCTACCAACCAGTCAGACAGACGGTCAGGCATCTACTCAGTCCACTTGCAAAGTCATGAAATGTATTTGACCAAGAGGTACTTAGTACTTTAAACGCTTCTTACTGGGTGTTGCGTTTTGTTGTACCAAACGATCTTATTACTCGACCAACTACTCGAAGTGTTCGTCATTACAATCTTTATCGGGATTCAAAATATACCAACGATAATTGAATTTTCTAATCATCGAATCATAGTCCATAGCCTCTAGATATACGAAAGATAAGACATGCTCATTTTCAAAACTTTGTCATGTTAGATTTTTGTAGCAACACAATTTTATGTCATAGCTTGTATACAGTTCGCTCTTTAGTGTACAGTGGTATGTAATCTCCGGAATTTTTGAATTGATGGAGTCCAATGTTAAATCTTCCATATGGTAAATTTAAAGAAAATCTGACAACTGGATTAAGAAGCATTTGGGCCAAAGAGCGTGAAAAAGAGTTCAATGAAGTATATTGGTTAGTTAGTTAGGGACACATGGCCTACGTTGCTTTTTCGGAGTGTCAAATTAAAGATAAAATTATCAATTTTTCAGTTATCGGTTATGAAAAACTCGTTTTTGATGACTGGAAACAAAAACTAATAGTAAAATCTTGCTTTAAGATGCTGTTTTAAGAAATGAATATAGATGGTAATTAGTGACACATGTCTCCATTCAATGTCCTTTTGCGTATGCAAAAAAGCGTATGTGGTGGTAAAAGAGGCGTCTAAAATCGGTCGGTTTTTATTAAAAATTACCTCTACAGAGGGTAACAATCTTGTCGCGATGCAGGGGCTTAAGTATTAACTTTTTATTATGGGATGTAATACAACCAAGGGTTACCCGCAATTACTATCTGGTCATAAAGATTAACCTAACCCTATGGCTCACCCAAGACCTATGTAACATATATAGTTTAATATCATTCACCATAAGGGGGTCTCTACATCCCTCTGGAGCTCCCTCTCATGGATTTGATGGTGCATTATAGTAGTGGATATATTAAAAACAAACCCCCCTAAGTCTCTGAGTGTTATGCGTCCCGTGCTCATGGCTTTCAGGTTTGCAGTCAGGGGTTAACGACTGTGTTAGAATGCAAGCCTTGCCGATACCTGGACGCCTCAGTATAGTACAAAAGTCCTTATCACATTAATGAGGGCTATGACGTGATGGACGTACTCACCTCTACGCTCGAGGGATCTGAATATGAGGGGAAAACAGAAACATAAATAAATAAACTTTAAAACAAACATAGACGTTGGCACAGAATACTGGAAACGATGCAGGAAACAATACGAACACGACGATGGACAACAAGGAGATTGGACCTGTTAACAAGCCCAATGATCCGACCTCTTCCAAAGCTTGGAATTTGCCTGATACCTCGGTTTCGGAAGGCAAACACACCAGATCTTCAAAGAAAAGGTACAACGATCGACACCTAGCTATCAGAATTCTTGAGAGATCTTGCAAGGTCGATTGTGCACTGACCGCAAAGTGGAGGGAATCTCTGAAATGGGCACGAGGCACTTCTGATAAACAGGATGCCTCGCCTGCTATGAAGTTGGCCGAGAAGAGACTGCGATCGCCAGATGACGTATCGGTATCCAAATAGTCCAAATTGATCAGTGTTGCCACTGGTCCAAGGTCCTTTGCTAAGGTTGTCAAAGACAGCCTGGTGCTACCGGTCATCAACGGGGGAGATGTGGATGGTACCATTCCCAGGCGTAAGTGGATTCACGTTGAAAACACTCTGTCTTCGGTGTACTCCCAAGTCCTTAAGGAGATGCCTGGCCCAACTCCTGTCTGTAGCGATGTAGGCTGGTTCCAGGGTCGAATTAAGCTCATCTCATCGCTTTTGGAGACAAGCGCTTTGTTGAGTGCTATTGCGCAACTCTGAAGAAGGTGGGCGAGGTGTGACCAGGAGTGGCTCTGCATGCCGTCAACAATCCCAACCCCACCCACATATGCATAGATCATGCACATACATGGATCCCGACAATCCCTAAGTATGCGGAATCTGTAATTCGTAGGCTCAAGGAGTGTAACCCCAACCTTTCAACTTACAACTGGAAGGTTGGTTGATTGGGTGAGGCCGGTGAGACTCGCAGGCATGCGGTATTTATTCTAAATGCCGAGCCCGTCTCGTGTCTCGTCAAATCCAAGGCCTACTGTCTTACGGATTCAGCCATATCCAACTGAAGGTCTACAATAGTGACAAGGGATGCCAACCGGCAGATACCGCATCGGATAACACTAATGCGATCTCTGAAGGGGAGAGGAACTTGTCGCAAGTGCCAGATGTACGTCAGGCAGGGACTAGCGTCTTGTCCTTTTCTAATGCATTTGCGTCCGAACGAGGAAATTTTTGAGGAGGAGCTTCTCGCATACTTGGATAAGGATATGAATGTGACGGTGGTGGAGAAATCTGATAGTACCTCGGTTTCTTCAGATTAACCTCCATCGTTCTAAAGCCGCGCCCGTAGCTCTGATACACCTCCTGACGGAAAGAGGTGTAGATATTGTCCTTATTCAGGAACCTTGGGTGAGCGATGGCAAGGTCTGCGGAGTAAGGACTCCTGATTTTAAGTTAATCTTAAGCAAAGGTGATGGTGTACACAGATCTTGTTTACTTGTGTAAAGTAACCTTAATATTTTCCTTATGTCTTCTTTAAGTAGCGAAGCTATGACGGTGGCTACCCTGGAACACAACGATTCCCAAATTTGGCTGGCTTCGGCGTACATGATACATGACACGGAGATCCCTTCAGGTACTCTGAAAACGCTGGTGGAAGCAGCGAAAACCGCCTGGTTGTGGGCAGTGATGTTAATGCGTACCATAAAATCTAGGGTAGTACCGATATCAACGACAGGGGTGAGTCACTTATTGAGTATATTGTAAGTACCTAACAATTTGCTATAGTGGTGATGAATCCACATTCATCACCAGAAATAGATAAGAAGTGCTGGGTATTAATCCCTGTTTCTGAGCAACTAGCTGATAAGATTCGAGAATGGAAAGTTTTGGATAATCATAGCTGTTTAAATCATCGTTATATCAGCTTCTGTATGAGTGGATTGAAAACGGTTCAAAGGACTGTTTTTCCACTGAATGTCAGGAAAACAAACATGAACAAGTATAGGGAGGCATTTAACAGGAACTTTTAAGAACATCGAGCGACCTGTGGGATAGGTCATAAAGGCTCTGAATGACTCGCTGCAGACCTCAGTCTGCAGAGCCAGGGGTAAGCAACGACCCCAATGGCGGTCGTTGGAACTTGTAGATCTCAGGAAATGTTGTAGGAAGTTCTTCAACGGGACTAAGTTCACAGGGCTGGGACAACGATAAAAGTAAACTTAAAGAATATTAGAGTGCACTGAGTAAGGCTAAGAGGAAGTCCTGAAGTGAATTCTGCAACAAAGTTGAAGACATCGCAGGGTGATTGGACAACATCTGGATACATCTCCTAGATATTCATTTTCCTGGTAACTCCCGAAACGGAACTGTCGTGGATAACACTGCGTTTAATCAACCGTCGGCTGTTGCCAGGGAAGTCGTAAAAAACCAAAAATAGCGTGGGCAATTAAAAGCTTTGAACCCTTGAAGCAACTAGGACCGAACATTATTCCACCGGGTGAACTACAAGCAGTGTCTGATAGCTGATTCAATGGCTTGAGGAGCTTTATATCGGCTGTATCGGGTTTTGTTCCCAAGGCCGGGAAAACTTCCCATATGAGACCAAAAGATTTTAGACCTATCAGCCTATTATCGTTTCTCCTCAAAACACTGGAGGGACTCATTGACAGCTACCTTAGGACGAGCATAGACCAGAAGCTGCTGTCGGATAGACCACATACTTACGCAAGAGTAAGTTCACTTTCGTGGACTGTGCAAAATACCTCGGTGTATTAATGAACAAGAATCTGAATTTCAAACCGATAATGTTGTTTGGAGTTATCGTCTGGTAGAAGGCTATTTAGAAATCCACATACTGTAGGATACTGGACAAGGTCCAAAGGATGGCGAGTTTGTGCATCACTGGTACGCTCCGCAATTCCCCATCCAATGCCCTAAATGTAATCTGCGTTTACTACCCCTGGGCATAATTGGTATGCAGACTGCCGCAGCTACGGCAGTAAGACTAAGGGAGCTGTCACAGTGATCAAACAGTGGTTATGGTCACAGTGCGATCCTTAACTGTATGTCAACTTCTACACTGACGGCTCAGAACTAAATAATCAGGTAGGTTTCAGGGTCTACTCCAAAGACCTAGAGCCGAGTGTAGCAAGAAGTCTAACTGATCACTGTAATGTTTATCAGGCCGAAATTTTGATCATTGATGAAGTGGCAGAATAGCTGAGGTATAACGTCCTCACCACGGTGGGGATTAACATATTCTTTGACAGTCAAGCTGCCATTAAATCTGTGGATTCTGTCTTCCTGATCTTAACATCAGTCCTGAAATACCGCAGATCTCTTAACGAGATGGCTCAGCATTTCAACTTTCTCTTTATGTGGATGCCGGGCCCCAGGAACGTACCAGGGAACTCCAGAGCAAATGAGCTGAACTTACACTGCGTTTAGTGCAACAGACTTGCTAGCACAGACCTGGATATAAATAGGTTAAATTATTAAACTATTATTTGCATGGAACGTACCAGAAAGAGTACGTAGATGCGCAGTCGCTTTTTTTAAATTTTACAAAGAACTAAATTGGGGAAAAGAAGGATGTGTATCTAAGAATATATAAGCTAATGTTTGACCAACATTTGCGCTAAATTTGGTGAATTCAGTGTAATTGAATGGAAGATATAAATTGGTTATTTGTATGGTACATACGGGCATGGCATGGTAACCCGTCGATTTTTTAAACTTTGCTGCGAATAAAAAGTAGCATAGTAAAGTTAGGGAAAAACTGAATTTCAGAATTCAATTTGTAAGGAAAATACAGGAATAGACGCATCGATATGATTCATTTGCAATCCCTGGCTGCGATAGGACAAAATATTAGGCTAGCAACTGTCAACCTTTTCTCCCATCCAGAAGATACCAAATTGATTATGCTATTATGAAACATAATCCCCATTGGCGAAGGTGAGGTCTATCTTACCACCTCCGTTACCATTCAGTTGCAATGCAACCAGCGATTTCGGTTTCAACCAATAACCTGCATAATGCTTCCGCTAGGAGTCCAACGCCAAATGATCAGGCGGGACTTCCTGGTCCCGAGAACTATGCAACTAAGTTGCTACAAAATTGTGATTTATACAAAATACCTTACGGGATTGGTCGCCCTGCAGCAGACTGGAAATTTGTACATATCTAGGGGTGCAGAGGTCTCAGGTAGATGGAAAGGATTGTAAGGATGCAGTATCCTTACCGGAAGAATTCCAAAAAACGACGTGAACGGCAACGACGTGATATAGACGTGGATCCCACGTCTGCCCATACCCTCCAAGGGATCTATAAGACACAGATGAACAAGGCATGAACTCGAGATCCTGTCCGTGTAAATCCCCGTCATCTTCCTCAGTACCAGAAAAGGTCTCTGGTAAGACATTGCAGCTAACCTAGTCCCAGTTTCAACCACTTGCGGTCCAGCGGCTAGTGCCCCTGCAACGAGCAGCAGTTGCCGCTCCATTCGAACTGAACTGTCCAAGTTCATATTTTCATATCTGCTTCTGTTGTCATACCGTTGAGGGAAATTGCGATATTACAAGCATTTATGAAAAATTCAGCAATGAAGCCACCACTCCAAAATCCACAAATTGGTCTGTAGACTTACGTTTTGATTTTCCAATCTCCAGAAGCGGCATTTTATATTAACATAGCCCCCGAGATAAAATGAGTATTAACATCAGATATAATTAAATAACACACCTGTGGCATACCACGTTCTTTTAAAAGATATTACATTTATGTTAAATATTCCAGAAGATTTCGCTTGTATGAAAAATGGAGCTTGGTCACAAAACCTGACCATCAAACACCGGGGAGTTCAGCATTGGTATATCTCCAAAATTCCACTTACTGGAATTCTTTGCAACACCAAATAAATATCTATACTAAGTGCAAATCATTTGCCGAATCGACTGGCATCAAAAACAATGATGTCGATTCTACAAAAAGACCATAAAACACACTCACAGTGACGTTTTAATAGCAACTACCCCTCCGTTTAATGTAGCTTTACCGCCTAGCCATATAGACTTTTATGGGGAGTAACATTTCCAATTTCGATCCTCCTTCCTCTCTCTCTATTTATCCCTTTTCAAATTAACATCATGGAAAATATGGTTTTAAAGACATCTTAAGAAATAAAATTATGGGCAAGCAATGTCGTGACAACTCAATTTAATAATTATCTTGACTACCTTTGGTATTTTTCCGGTTGTTAATGTTGACCGGCATCGCGACGGCGATTTTCACAATTTCATGATAATTAACCATGATGACAAATAAACCAACCGAAATTTTGTTAACTCAATAGTAAGGACAGATATGACATCTCCAACCACGTGTACATTGACACTGACATT
This sequence comes from Philornis downsi, assembly GCA_019455685.1. Lineage (NCBI taxonomy): Eukaryota > Metazoa > Arthropoda > Insecta > Diptera > Muscidae > Philornis > Philornis downsi. The sequence goes on along the minus strand of JAHXMU010022408.1, from coordinate 38,264 downwards.
TTGTCATTGCACAACAATTAAAATTCATTTTAATTGTTGGCTTATGGAAGCGGCAGTTGACACATTTGCCGGTCAAAGATAATTTGGTAAAATCGATACGAAATGACGGCAATGCCCATAACATTTTCCCGGGTAGGAGGAATATTTTATGACAAATATCGCAATAGGAAAATCAGGTGTCTCTTCCTGATCTAGTCTTATTGCTAGTTTATTAGCTGGTTTTTATTTGGCTACGTTTGACCTGAAAGAAATTTGTCGAATAATGTTAGAGCGGTTGCAGGATTAGGTGGTTGAATAAAAGCTATAACATTTTTAAATGGAAGCTTTAAAAAGGGAAATATTTTACAAACTATCTTCAATGTACTACAAACAAGAAACTATTTACTCGTATATGGACTAATTGCTGTTACCGCTATTTCGTTTTTAAGTTTAATAAACCCCTTCTCAATAGTTATTAGCCGGAAGATGGTTGAAGGTTGACATGGGTTTAATTTCATAAGAAAGGTTTTTAGACTCTGAAAATAAATTAAAGAGTATTATTCGCCGTTGGAAGGTATTGTTTACGGTGAAAGCTTAATACGAGTAGTTAGAGTACCCCAGAAATAAAAAAAAAAAATATCAATTATACTTACATGGTGTATGCATCTAAATCGAAAAGTATTTGTTTTCAGATGCATGAAAAAAAAAATTATTCTAGAACTACAAGTTACATTATGCTCCATGATATATAAGGGTTAGTCTAAGCTAAAGTTAGCCTGCTATACGACATCTAAAAGTGAATTTTGTCATGTATTTTGCATGGTCGTGGCATTAGGCCATTGTGTGGTCATCTGTGTGAAGGTATGGCAACTTGCCTCAATGTCATTGTGTTAAGCGATTCCAAACTCTTCACACACTCGCTAAGATTGTATTTTTGTGTATCGGATTCTCTACCCATATGTCGTCCAATTACAAGTTGAAAATCTAACCCTAATACAGGGAATTTAACCATAGTTGTTATTTCAGTTCCTTTAAAAGTATAGTGTAAAATATAATTTAATAATATATGACGATTTGAACATGACCGTTAGTACGTCTGTTAAGAGCGTTATAGAAATCGTACTTCTAGGGCATAAAGTTCGCAGGTTCGAAATAGTGGAAATTATGTCAAGTAGAAAAAAAACCTGCTCATACATAGTCTGAACCCAACTCACGAAAAAAGAGAGCTTTTCAGTTTTTGTTTTCAATAACTTTACCATTTATTCACTGATTGAATGTTCCGTAATATTGCATGTGCGCTGGAAAGAGCCATTCCAATCAATTCATTTTTTAAGGGACCGTCCCATTTGTAGGCTTGGTTATTAAATAATAATAAAACACCGCATTCTTATTGGAAAAGTTGACTAAGTCGTTATATAATGTATGATAAGATGGCATTCTTATGTGCACGTGCATTTATGGGTCGGTGCAATATCGTTTGCACCATAGCTAACGAATGTAGAACGAATACTTTGTAGAAACTTGTCCATACAAGGAACTCAGAGTTGGAATGATGAAAATTGTTCAATGTTTCTTCTATAATTGTCATTAATTAAAAGCTCAATAAGCTAGATATGATTGTATTGTACTGGAAAGCGCCATTTTGCCTCACAAAATGTTGAAAAGACCTTTTTAACGGGGATGCTGAAAATACGAAAGAAAAAAGTACAAGATCAAAATACCATGCATGGAAAGGCATTTTTGGCACGCCCACTGATTTGGTGATGACGCTATGGATAGCCTGTGCAACACGTAGATCAAATTGGTTCAGTGGGAGAAAACTTGCTCATACGAGTAAAAGGTTAAAATTTAGTTTTTGAAAAATGTCCTTTTTACGAATTATCTTACATTTTTTTTTATTTATTTATTAATTAATATCAATATTGACTAATATAAAATAAGGTAAGACGGAATATGCAGGAAAAGACATATGTACAGGTAATGCAGAAAGGGGTCATATTTGACACGTATGTATACGTACCCGACAATGGATGCACGCTTGTTTATTATCCTTTTTGCTCATTGCAACTAAGGCATTACACATTCATTCTAAAACAATGCTTCCGATACTTATTTCCCATTTCGTTATATTTACTCTGATATAAGTTACTGATGGTATCGATTGCTCCCAGCCAATGATGCCAATTTAGCTTTTTTTTCTCTAAATTTAGCTTTTCTCAACATGGTTAGCATGCAAAAATTGGATTTGGCTTCAAGCTTTTTTGCTGGACTTTTTCATAAAACTAAAATAATTCTATTAAATATTACTACAGTAGCATTGAACTTAAAGATAAACTATGTGACTACGAAAAAAACTTGTGGGGATGGGAAAATGGCTCTGCGGAGGAATTAAAGAATCTCAAATACAGAATCCCAGATTTGGAGTTATTCCGCTCGGAGATATGTCAAAAGTCTTTGTATTTTACAGTGCAATACTTTTGACAAATTTTTACGAAGTATACGAAGTACAAAATAGGGTTATCCATTTAGTGGCTTCAAAACCGCAGGTCATTTGAACTTATTCTTTAGTTATTTATTTAGTGAAAGGTTTTCCATTTACGAATATGGATCGTTTATCAGCCGTAGAACGCATAAAAATAGTTAAAACTTACTACAAAAGTATTGATTCGTGAGCTTTCAATCGAACGATATTTTCTTCAGCGATGAAGCTCATTTTTCAAAATTGTCGCATATGGGGCACGGAGAACCCAGAAGTGATTGTGGGAAAAGTGACTGTTTGGTGCGCATTACGGTCTGGAGGTGTCATTGGACCATATTTCTTCGAAAACCACTTCAAAAGGACCCACTGATGCAACCAATCCAGAGGCGGTCATTTAAATGACATTGTGATAAAGTCCAAGCTTTATAATAAAATGAAAGTTTCGTCGAAATCATAGCTTTATGTGTGTTATTCAACTTTACTTGAAAACGAAAAATGGATAACCCATATAAATTACTCAAACAAAAACTTGAAACATTAACATTTTTATGTAGGAGAAATAATATTTCAAAGCCTACATAAAATCTATAAACGAAAGAAAAATATATGAGTAAAATGTAAAATAAAGACTCAAGTACTTCAAAAGTAATCCATCCATAATCGAATTATACATAAAGTTAAAAAAAAACAAATTTCTTATTTGAAGTCTTTATTTGCTGTGCTAATTAAATCGGTCCTTTTCACTGCTTGACAGTGAAAAGTTTTTGACAAACTTAAACATTACTTTTATTTCTGTGAGTAAAATCACTTAAATTACTGTGTAAAAGGACTGAAATCATTTCAATTCATCGGATCAAACGTGGACTAGCATGTTGAATGTAGCTTTCAAATTACTAATTAGGGTAGATTTTTGTAACAGTTGAGATAAGTTCGGTTTGGTTAAGGGTATTTAAAACTTTTCATGCAACGCAGTATTCCTATTTGTCCTGAAACTAAGAAAACATTCGATTTGTCATTTATTATTTTATCAGAATGTAATTCTTGATATTGTCATTACTTAAAAGAATTATTTCACAAATATTAAAATGCTATTCGGATCTTTGTGAATTATGGTTCTTTTTTGTTATCAAGTTCAGGCAACATTGTTCCCAGTTTACACTTGATTTAAAGGACCGATTATTAATAACATTTTGTTCAATGCTGCGATATTTGTGTTTAGATTGGCGCATTGATAAGCTATTATACACTGTTATATATCGCACCCTAAATACAAAAGGGGCACAACTCAAAATTCTCTATTATTCAGTAGAGGCAAAAAACCGTGATAGTGCAGAAGCAACACACCTGACATAAAAATAGACATAACGGCATTTTTCCAGTTAAAGAAGATAGTGATGAGACGGAAATTTTTATAGTAGTTAGAGATGTGTAATGTGAATCAGTTTATGGAAAAAAGTAGATTTTGACAATTTTTGAGTTGTGCCCCTTTTGTATTTAGGGTGCGATATATACACTGGGCCCGTTATAGTCCGATTACACTTATTGGACGGCGACTTGTCAATTTTGTTATTCACTATCGTACTATGTTACCTTGAACCGAACTAGACACAATTTAACACAAATTTTCGATTACCTCTTGAAATTCGCGCCTAACGTCAGATCTGTTTCATGACTTTAAATTTATATGTCACATTTGATAATCACCATTTGGTCCAACTACTGACAAATGTAATAAGTTTGTTGTGAATGTCGTTCATCCCATTTGTTATATATCATAGGGCCACTTGCTGTCGCCAGTTGTTTTCAACATTTTATTCGAATTCTATTTCAGTTTTGGTTTCCGCAACATGTGTTGCTGCTGCCGCCTTTTGGCTCAGTTGAATTCCAAGGTAGGTATACGAGTATATATTAATGTACGAGGCAGACGACATCTACAATCACACGAGTGTACATTGTATGTACATACATACATTTGTAAAATGCAAAAGTTTATTATAGAACCCTTATACGAGTAACGGAACAAAGTGTTGGATAATTAATCATTTTCGTATTGCGTTAACATTCAAATAAGACATACAAACTTACATATGTACGTATCTGCATGCATGAATCTGCATACGAACAACTGATTACGAATAATATTCGAAATTAGAAAAGTTATGTGGCATTCACAAAAAGGATTAAAAGGAAAGTTCAAGTTCACTTTTGGTTTTTTTATTAGTAAAATCGTTGATAATTATCGTTGCACAAACTGTTATAATTCAAAGGACAATTGTTTGGAAAAGTAAAGAAAGTAGGTTACCTTTAGTGATTCCGGTAGAAAACGTTCTAAATATACCAATATTTCGGGAAGCTCTGATTCTTGCACCAAACGGAAGTGTCTGCCTTCGGGAATGATTTCCATTTCTACAACGACAATAAATTTTAAATTAGATTAATTAATATTGTAGAGTAAAGTACAAATTCATATTATTGTGTAAAAATTACATGTCGAAAATATCAATTTACAAGTAACTGGCTTTCAATAGACAGAGGGTTGAAGTTAACAATATGTATCGGTCATATTGTTGTTTATTTTTCAGTCACTGTTGTTGTTGTCCTGCAAAATCGGCTTCCAACGTTTGGTGGCCAAATTCGAGGCGGCCACCAAACTCTTCATACACCCGCTAAGATTGTATTTTTGTGTATCGGATTCTCTACCCATATGTAAATCTAACTCTAATATAGGGAACTTAACCATGGTTATTATTTCACTTCCTTTCGAATTACATTTTTATATCTGCCATTCTAGGATGGGAGGTTGTGATAAATAGTCAGTCATCACCCATATGCCAAAGGAAAGCCAGATCGACAGAGAAAACTGTCGCTGTTCACAAGAGCTCGGACCTCTCCCGACTTCATAACGGCGAATTTTGCGTCGGAGTTTAGGTCGGCAACGGTATAAGATCCAATTGACCAAAAAGCACAAAATAAATAATTGTAGACAACACCGTTTGTTCGCTGGCTAAACTTTGGAGCATTCGAAAGAGAACACCAATTTTAGCCGAAAAAAAACCATATTCAGCGATGAGGTGCATTTTTTGCACAAACGACTATATTAACCCAGTACAGTTTCCTAAAGTCGCAGGTCCAAGCCAATAAGCTGCAATCAACAAATGTCCCAAAAATCAACATAAGCCAGGCTATTGTTCAAATTTAGATGGAACCGAGTGGTAGAGTCATTGAAAATTGGACGTCTCGAATCCGTGCTATCGAGTCCCATATACAAGGCGTACATGGAGCTTTCAAAAAAAATACAGAGTGGAGCACCAATTGTGCTACAATTCAAATAACTTATTTTTGATCATTGTATTTTATTTATTTATTTACTTTTTTATTGTATACAAATTCAATTTTATTTTCTACTAGCTGACCCGGCAAACGTTGTTTTGCCTTCAAAATGCCTTTTGTATTGGTAGTTACTTTTCAAATTAGAATACCTTATTAAATGTGGTAAAAAAAATTAATTGCAAAAATCTCATCTTCAACGCCATCTATCACTTCAAATAAAACCTTTTAAACCTTCCGGAATACTCTACCAATAATTTAAAAATGAAATGAAATGAAAATGAGCCGTTCTCGAGCTTTAGCGAGACTAACGCACAGCAATTGATTTTTATATATATAGATAAATATAATATATAGATAACTGATTGGTTATGAAGATGGTAGACCGTAAATGATCTCCATGCGCATTCACGCATATGCGACACCAGATCAGAAAATTATTCATTGCGGAATCGCCTCAATTATTGTTTTAATTAATCAAATTCCCTGGTTTCGTTTCGTACACCTCTTGCTTGACATAACCCCAGAAAAAAAGTTTAGTGCGTCAGGTCAGGTGACCTTGGGGGTTAGCGGAAAGTGGAGTTTCTGGATATTAATTTGTTTGGGAATTTTCAATGGAGCTCCGTCATAACCGGTCTGGGCGTGTTCTTCCAAACTTTCTGCTAGAATACCCGGACATTGATGTTCTATATATTGACATTTTCCTCCCCACTCCCGGACTGTCTAGAGAGACCCTCCGTCTGGTCACCATCATTGACTACAAGTCTGTCCACAACGCGATTAAACTAAAAAGATCTCCGTTTAAAGAACGAGAATCGATAACTGTCTTCGAATTTGACAGAAATCAATTCGAATCAAATTAATGCGGCTTTGAAAAACGATCTGGCTAACAGCTAATCTGAGACAATACCGAAGAAACCTCTCGACTCTCGAGGATTACTCGAATTACCGCCACATATACTTGGTTTCATGGCGAAAAAGAAACGATTTAGAAGAAAGCTTCAAAGATCTCGGGATTACGAACGTCCGTCTACACTCACAGCAAAAATCAGTAACATGGGCTCTATTATAAAACAGGGCATTGCACTGTTTGAACAGAAAACCTTTACTGATGGACTGAGAGCAATTCAAGTTAACAACCGGACATTTAGCAAGGTGAAAAGCGTAGCGGAAATGACTCATTAGAAAGATATGCCTTACCTAAATGTCGACAGTGTAGTTATAGCAGATGACTCGGGAAAAGCCAACCTTTTTGGTGTGAACTTCTGAGACACACACAATAGCAGCCAAAAACAGATTGAACAATACTTTTGCCGACTAGATCTTCTGCAATATTGCACTTATCAATGGAAATGTCACATTTGACGTTCGGAGAAAGCGTGAGAACGAATGGAAGTATCCTCAATAGGAGCATCTCTCTGATAATGCACTGACTGATTCGACCCGCAGATGTTAAAAAAGCTCCTTTAACATCTGTAAATAACGATCGCTATTAGTCTCCGTTTCATGTTTGTAGTACGAAGAAGATTCGAGCAGGATGGCGGTAGAACTTCGTTAACACGTTAACCTCGTTAATTCGGCTTATTCCATTTCAATATTGGCTTGTTCTATTTGGAAACCCTTCAGTTGTATTACGCAATGATATATCAAAAATAAACTGACATTAAAAATACTTACAATAATGATTTGCGTTTTGATCATAAGCCAAACGGATGTTTCGATTTAGGCGCCTATACTTGGCAGGCTTAATAAATTAATACAACCCCGCATAGTTAATAAATAATTAAAACCTTTTAGCGTCTTTTATCTCGTCCAGAATATCTGAATATGCACTAACTGTTCAGAAATACTCAATCGAGCTCATAATATTTTCAGTTTTTGGGACTGTTTAGAAATATTCAATCGATCTCATAATATTTTCAGTTTTTGGGACTGTTCAAAAATACTCAATCGACCTCATAATATTTTAAGTTTTTGGGAATTTCTATATTAACATAATATTTAGATCCTGCACTATATCGCAATATAAAATATATTTTTTAATCACTGCTAACTTGTGTTGCTTCTCTTCACATAAAATCTATTTCTAAACTATGAGACGATCGAGTTGTTTCGTAAAGTTAATTTCTTTCTCCTTTCCACTTATTTTCATAATAAAAACAGAATTAAATATATTAACTATGAGTGGAAATATGTAAAAATATGCGACGTTATTTTACTTTAAATTTTATGAAGTTTTCAAGTTTTATTACTTTTTTAACCAAAATTGGAGTCGAGTAAATAAAATCGAGCAAATATGTTAAACTTCCACTCCTAATTTCCTGCCACGACTATGGACGTGGCTTAGCCCATTTTCCAATTTTCGAAGCACTTTTTCTACGTGCATTTTAAATGTGGGTTTGGCTGGCTGGTTTACGTGATAACTGTCGTAAATATTTATGAATATTAATATTTATTCAAATTTTCCAAAATTTGAAGCTTATTCGTGGAAGTCAATAAGGTTTTAATCATTGTATTGGCTTATGATTGGTAGAATTTGAAAGCCTCTTCTGACATTCCCAATACCAATGAGCAATTTAACCCACATGTTACTAGGATCATATGTTTTGGCCAGTTGCACTAAATTTAGTATAATTTGCTACATATTTTGCACCTGTGAAATTAGAGCTTCAGAATGAAAGTAGAGTGCACAGCTACACTTCTTCCAAAACAAATTGACCGATTTCTTTCAAATCCAATCTTTCCTCTGCAATCCCCAATTAGAATTCTGCAATGGCTTAGATTTTTGAACCGTAGCGCGACGGTTAGCGCACGCAATTATCGTTCCCATGATCGCAGGTTCAACCCCACATATAGCCACCTTTTATTGTTTGAGTTTTAGTCACCTCGATGTGTTTGACGAACACTTCGAGTCGTCGAGTAATCAACAAGACTTGTAAATGCTTTTGAAACTGTGACGTTCGGAATCGCCGTTAAACTGTAGGCTCCGATGAGTGAGTTTAAAAATAAAATGCGTGTAAATCCTCTGAATGTGAGAAGCTCCTCCAGGTCTCACTCATAAAATGTAAGGTAATTTGTTTTGTTGCATTGATTAATAGCTTCCTGCAAAATTTGAGAAAAATCGACCGATTCTGATTTAAACCATATATTCCTAACTTCATACCTTTTGAGCAGTTGCTCTCAGATCAGTAAATTTTAGCACCCACCACATATTAGATAAACTTAGTTCTGAAAATACAAACCATATATTACCATTTTTCATTAAATCAAATTAAATTTAGTCCAATTTAGAAAGCTTCAGGTATTTTTTAAATCTTGTTCTGTGATTGAAAAGGAACTGAATTGCCGCTCCTCTTAGGGTACCGCACGTACTTTTTGCTGATCTAGCAAAAATCAGCGATAAGTTCTTATCGGAAGACTTCATAAGATTATAATTTTGTTCGTTTTTTTATTTTTTTATTTCTTGATAAAAACCTAACCATTTATCAAGATATATTAGTTAATCCCTTCCTTTCTGTTTTTAGTAAGTGCTTAAACCAACGATATGAAATCACAAAATAGTTTAGTGATCTGAATGGTTTCGGTATCGAACGAGGACCCAAAATGTGAAAGCTTTGTACAAATTGTAAATGGATTTCCCAAAGGATAATATTTTGTCCAAATAGATAGAAATATATGAATGTGGATATATGTTTTTACTATAAAAATTCTAAAAATGGTATCGACCAAATTGTTATTTTGCAGAAATATGAAATTTTATTAACCCTTCTGATAGGTTAAACCATTATTTTCAAAAAAGCATTGCAGATTTCTGCGACAATTTCGGAAAAAATATTACTTGGAAATGTCTGAAGCTCAGATTTGAGCAAAAGATCCGTAAACGTTTCAAAGCATACTTGAATTAAAAAAAGACGCAAAAACTTGGTATTTTTTCCTAATTATTTAGATGACTATCTTCGAAAGAAAATAAATTTAATTGGAAAACATTTTGCGAAAAATACGAAAAAAATAAGTTTACCGTGCAAAGTTCATCATAAAATAGCCTACATCTTTGGTTCCGAAATGGTCCGCTTAGAAAGTGTATTAAATTGAGACATAAGTACGTAAAATACTAAAATTACGTTGACAAATATATAGTAGATTATTAACATAGTCAAATTCCAAGGAAAACGACTGCGACTGGTCTGATATAGCCTGTTGTCAAAACAACTAAATAGTAGATGCCAAAAGTAATGGATTCAATTATAACTGCGGCTCGTAGAGTTGATAAAACCAAACTTGGGCGGTTCATTTGTATTGCGTAAAATAAATAAATAAACCGGATTAAAATCTTGTCTTAACACTGAAAGCTGGAAAACAAAAAGTGTCTTTGAACGCTTTCTAGTAGTTTGGACCACAGCAAAACGAATTAACTAAATTTTGCATTTCCAGCTACTACTTTTGCGTTATTTCCGTGGTAATAACAATAACAGTAATTTGGAGAGCGGTACAGCTAGATAGAGAGATATTAGAAAATATGGTTCGATTCCAAATTTCTCATTCAGGAGGAAGATTTAGTCGGAATCAAGCAACCCCATATGGTATTCTGCAGTAGTTAATAGTAAATAGTACCCCCAAATATTGTATTTGGAGAAAGATAATAAATATAATTAGTGGCGAAAAGTTCGGCGTGAGTCAGATCGTGCAAGGGGGTATTACATTTCTGGGCCCATAAAAGAATTTATCTGGGAGATGTATAAAGGAATGGTCAGATTTCATTTAAATTTCATGTCCGCGTGAATACCATGAAGCTGTTAATTCACACAACGTTCTATCGAAATCAGATGTGTCAATACGGTATTATAGTGTGACAACCTGTCAACGCCACTTATCCATTTATATGGGAGATCTAGCAGGCGTTATCCGATTTGTTCCATTCAGCCCAAAAACTGCTGATGCATCCAAATTTTGTTTGGAATCAGACAATCCAATAAAACGATCTAACTTGATTTAAGTTTAGTTGTTTAGGGTTCAATTGCTCGGGAGGTGTCAAAAGGTATGTCAAAGTCAACGTCATTTGAATGACATTGTGTTTCGTCCAAGCATTATAGTGAAATGAAAGTTTAATCGAAATCATAACTTTATATGTGTTTATATGTAATTATAATTATGAAAGAAATTTTAACTTTAATTACGTATAAGTTTTTTTTTGTTATTTTTTTCTAAATACTTAAAATTATTGTTATTAATACAGCATAAAAAATTGGGAACACATTCTATTTTAAAAGTTGAACAACTAACGTTTAAGGGATAAAACATGCAACAAGTAATGTTTTTCAGAGATCTCAACTAGAGGAATATACACAGGGCAAACTATTATAAATCGGATAAAGATTTAGAAAGTTGTATCGTTTTAAAATTTGTAAATTCCCGACTACAATTTGTATTACTCGACTACAATTGTGCTGTGAAATTGCACATTTATTTCCACTTTTTTCAAAACCATCGACTGTATGCTGTGTTTAAAGCGCCGGCTATATTCCGGCTATAATAAAACTGAAAAATCAGTCACTCACAATTTAGATTTATTAAATATTACTTAACTCCGTCTATTCGACCATTATGTAAAATTATATTTATTCAGGAAGGATTTATACTAAGTTTAAGACATTTTCTGCAATTGCTGTTTTACATTTGACATATAAAATGGTCCCTTTCATGGCCATTTGTCATAGAGCAATGAGCGAGAGGATAGGGCGAATGTAAAGAATAATAAAACACAAAAAATAAAAAAAGTATTGAAAAAGTATAGAAAATCCTGTGGAAAATCAATGTAAATGATATATGCTGTGTTGTATAGTTAGTAACTGTCGCAAATTGGTGAACGATAGCTCGCTTGCTCTCTCTCTCTCTCCCTCCCTTCACATTTCCCAGCCAACATCCAATATATTTTTGTGCAGTTTCAGTTATCTAAGCGCAATCACTGCCCTTGAATGACCACAATAAATGCGACTATCACATGTATCTGCTGCGAATAATAATATCAAGATTCTGATGGTCGTAGAAATGGCAGTGATTGTCAAGCATCGATGTAAAATTATTGAAGCCTTTAAGGTGAGAATACGGATGCACAGGAGTGTTATTTTTTAAGTTGATTCATTCAGTTATAAAACATTTTAATTTTATGGTAATTTATTCTTCTTAAAAAGCTTCAGTTATCTTTTTCCATTTGATAATTTGCAAACTCTTACTTCGAGCCAATATTTGTCCTTCGAGTTCAATAGACTTTACTATTTCAACAGTATTATTAATTGATTTCAGACGAATTTAACACACTAACACAAATTTTAATAAAAATCGATAATAATGCTTTATATTTAAATGCCAGTCAAAATGTTTTCTACTAGTAAAAGCATTACCGACAATGGACTACGAAGAGATGGATTCCAAAATGTTTTACGACCTTATCTCGATAAAAACCTCAATTAAGTTAATTAAGTTTGTCAACGGATTTCCGATAATAGATTGTCTTTAAATTATTAACTTTTCGGAAACGATTGGCTGTTTGCTCGTTGATGCATTTTTATCTCCAAAATACTTTCAATTGTATGTGCAGTTCTACTCTTATTTGCGAAAAGAAAGCTTCCAGTACCATGTCATACGTTGGCGCGTGGACCCATAATTTTGCGTCGTATAATAAGATAGCAAATAACAGTTTCCGAAATCGCAGTGTTTTGTTCGTCGGAGAAAAAACTTTGTTATTGAATGCTTGTTCGAATATGTATTGGAAACAACCTTTAACTATTGCTATTATTATTATTAATACTGATGCCACTATTAAATAAATTTACTAAGTAAATAACAAACAAAATGAAACTGAACTATTGCGAAAGTCTCTGGTTATACTCGTAAATACCATAGGCAATAATCGACATACACAGGGTTATCCATTTTTTTGTTTCAAAGCCGCCAGTCTGGCAAGGCTGTCAGCTATTAAATACCTGTCATTGGAAGTGTTATTTATTTAGTGAAGGAATTGCCAATTATGAATATGGATTATTTAACAATCGAAGAACGTGTAAAAACAGTTAACATTTACCACAAAAGTGGTGATTCAAACGGCCATTTCAAATGGCCATTTTTCGTGTATTACGGGGTGATTATGCTCGTCATAATCGACCGCTTTGAAGCGACTGGGGTGCGTTACTGATGTGGTCAGGCCTGTGTATCATCGCAATGTACGCTCTGCCGAAAATATCGCTTCTGTTAGTGAAAGTGTGGATGATATACAGAGTTTCAATTCAGAGTACTGTGGCCGTATGATAACCGACTTTTATTAGCCTACAATTGAAGATTATGAACTGGACGATATGTGGTTTCAACAAAACGGTGCCACGAGCCACACAGCATGACCGATTTTGGTTTTATTACATGAGACTTTTTTGTGGGGTTTGGTCAAAGACCGAGTTTACATGGATAACCCCCAAACGTTGGAGCATTTGAAAACCGAAATACCGCCCGAAATGTGCGAAAATGTTCTGAAAATTCTGACTCGGTCGTTTAAACGACATTGCATTTCGTACATAATGGCAAATCCCAGGCATTATAATCCTCGAAATCATAGCTTTGGGTGCGTTTTTATTAACCTTTACTTTCGAAACCCAAATATGGATAACCCATTACCTTCACCTAACGTCCTAATCCGTTGAAGTAACAGTATGAAGGGTACCAGAAGGAAGTGCGCAAAGCTAAATATACTAAATGCTTAATGATTGCTAAACTACACTGAATTTAGTGTTATTAAAGCAAGGATATAAATCTACTAATAAACGAAATATTTTACTTTCTGTTTTTAAATCGCACAAAACTTTAAATTATATTACACCTGAACCCAGTTAGTTAGAATTTAGAAAGTGGAAATTGCATTTCGATAATTCGGTTAATTTGTATGAGAGATACTAAAAGGGATATGACGATGCCCTTCATTTTCATTCTCAGAATTCAGTTCACCAAACAGTTGATGTGTGACAAATTTGATTGAATTCTGAATAACTGCTTCAAAGGTACGAGTCTAAGAATGTGTGGGTGAAATATGCTATTTATATGGGAGGCGTCAGAAAGGGCGTGGTTATTTGGCCAATTTTTGTCAAGGTGTATAGGGATCTATAAATTAATGTATTGGACAAAACTCTAAGTTACTGGAATTCAGCAACAATAAAATTTGAATTTTGGAAAATCGGTCGATATGTATGGGACGTATCAAAAGGGATACGACATTCATTTTAATTCAGTGTACCAAATTGCTCAACGTGTACCAAATTTGATTATATTTAAAAATTATGAATAGAAGAACATATGGGTTCAATCAGTCATTTGTATGGAGAGTGCCAGAATGGGCGTGGATAAGTCGGTGATTTTCTGTAATTCTGTTATGTATTATACGAGTAAACTAATAAAATGGACACAAAATTGAGTTACTGCAGTCCACGAATGTGAAATTATAGGGAAAAATAGGTCAATATGCATTTTCAACACCGGCTATGTTCTGACAAAATATTAGACTGTGCAAATTTTTAACAAGTTTCATAGAGATTTGCTGCAGTTACCGTGTCTATCGGTCAGCCGGACGGATATCGTTTCACCGACTTAATTAACGTTAGAAATTAACTTATCAAAAATGAGAATAATTTAAAAGATCGACGCTTTTTCAGAAATTTCTGAAACTGCACTACAAATCTGAAGAACCGAATTCTGCCACTGTATAGTTATAACATATCTGAACAACAACTATTTGATACCAGATATAACAAAACATACTTCCTTATGCTGAATTTGCAAAAACTTATTCGATGACAACTTCTCTAAACATCGGAAAAAGAAAGAATTCTCTTCAAAGTTGTTTTCAGCTCTGATGACAAATGTATAATTTTGATCTAACGAATGTAATACTGCATTTCTCGTAAAACAAAAATTAAATGTAGAAATTTTAAAGAAAAAATATACCTCTGAAGGTAGTGCGATTTATTTGGTAACGCCAATATTGCCAAATTGTCTAAAGGTGAGATAAATATGGCAGAGTTCAGGGTGTTTTGCGATAGCATTACCCATGGCGTTCTAAGTCACACTATGCACATTACAATGCGATTGTCAGAGTAAACTGCAATCGAAAAGTAAAGCAGCCGATGTGGCAGCACTCTACTACCAGAAATTTCTTAGACGCAGCGCGGTCCTGTTGGACAACATTCACAGATCTGCTCTTAGTTGAATCCCACGAACAAATATGGAACAGGAAACCAGTTTCAAATGTCTCTTATGTCATCTAGCTGTAGATATTTCTCATAAAGATATTACTCATGAACGTGTCAGAAGTGATTTCCTAGCTGACTTCCTGGAAAACAACTTATGATGTTGTGAGATTATAACTCAGCACTTCAATTTCTTCACCCGAAGATTGATATACCTATATATCATTTGACACGACAATAAGGTAACACCCAGAACGAAGCTTTATATTTGGGCCAAATGTGTTGAATGAATTTTTAGATAGATTGATATAGATTGCCCGTCTACCACGTTTTGTTGTCTACCAGACAAATTGTATTTTTCTAACAGATAGAATACGATTACTTAAATCGTTGTACTGCCTCATAATACTTACCAAAATTTCACCGATTAACCATTCTTGTTCTGATACATATATTGTAGTCCATACCGACCGATATAGCTCTCGTATTCTTAAGTTCATATCTTCTATTCATTTGGAAATTTAATTTGAGCATTAAAATGGGCAGCATTGCTGATCTACATATATTTACCAAAATTCAGTCTATCTCCTGCATTTCATATTTGGTAGGCAAAATATGGAAAATTCAATACTCAGTCTTTCGCCTATAATTACTGACCAGCATACTGCAATAATACATATATGTATCTGTCCACTGCACAGAGTGGCGCAAGAATCGTGCTACAAACACAAAACGGGGACCAATGGGGACCGTTAGTTAAAGATGTTGAGGAGCTTTTTATCCAGAACGGTGTCGAAGTAATATCCGATTCAACAGCATTTGGTTCTCGCAAGATGGAACAACTGCACATATAGTCAGAATGGTTATGGCGGAGCTCCAACAAACAAATTAATAACCAGAGACTGACTTCACCAGACTTTTTTTATGGGGTTGACATAACCCCAAGAGCAAGAGCTGTACAAACAATAATTGAGGCGATCCCGCAATGAATAACTTTCTGATCAGGTGTTAATGAACATGAAGATCATTTACGATCTATCATCTTCAAAACCAATTAGTTATATAAAATAAAGTTGAATTTTCTATACAAAATTAGTCGACCGAACAAAGAAGGCACAAAAGAGTTGGGAAAATTTGATTCACTTTTATCGACATCGATTTTTACGGCGTTCGGAAATTCATTGGGTCTCAATTGAGACAATTGACGACAATATGTGCATGCTGTCCATGTTATGATGGTGGACATAAAATACTATTCCTAAAGCAAAGACTGTCAGCTGCTAAATACCTGTCATCTGAATTGTTATTTAGTTAGTGAAGAATGCGTAAAAATAGTTAAAACTTACTACAAAATGCACTGAGATGCCGCAGATCTCTTAATGAGATGGCTCAGCATTTCAACATTCACCTTATGTGCGTGCTGAGCCACAGGGACATACCAGGGAACTGCAGAGCAGATGAACTGGCAAGACAGAATCCAGCCGAGTTGGAGTCCGTTGGCAAGCCTGTAGCCACTTGCAAGCTCCTACTGCAAAATAGAGCATATTTAGCAGCAAATGGTAGGTGGACGTCCGTCCGAGGCTGTAATCAATCCAGACAAATGTGGCCTAGACCTGAAGCGTTCACACAAACTTACTTGTATCCGTCATGACGGGACACTGTCTGATTGGAGGGGATGCAATGAGACTTAAGGTTGTGACTTCTGCAGGAGCTGTGGGGATGAAGAGGAGAAGGAGTCCATAGAACACCTTCTCTGCAATTGTTCCGCCCTGGCGAACAGGCGGGGATCAACTCTTAATTCTTTAAGGACTCAGGAGATCTGGACGATATAGATATTGTTCGACTTAAGCGGTTCTTAGGGCGGATAGTTAGGATTTTGGATAGTTCAACGGGGGAAACTATGGAAATCCATATTTCCAGTTTCTGCGGTATCACAATGGGCTATGCAGTCTAGGTGAGTCCGTCTATTCAGACTGCCACACTGATCTAGCCTAACCTACCCTACTACAAAAGTGGTGACTCAAACGTGGGCTTTCAATCAAACAAATTTTCTCCAGCGATGAAGCTCTCACTTGGCAGTTACGTAAACAAGCAAATTTGTCACATATGAGAACTCAGAAATGATTGTGGAAAAACTTTGTGTCCGGAAAAAGTGACTGTTTGGGCCGCATTATGGTCTGGAGGTGCCATTGCGTCGTATTTTTACGAAAATGACGGTGGAGGAACCACTGCTGCAACCAATCCAGAGGCAGTCATTTAAATGACATTGCATTTCGTACATAATGGCAAGGACCAAGTATTGTAATGAAATAAAAGTTTCATCGAAATCATAGCTTTATGTCTGTTTTATTTAACTTTACTTTTGAAACCGAAAAATTGACAATCCGCTAAATACGGGATAAAGAAATCTGTCATTTCCCCAGTAGACGTTTTTATCTCGCGTTTTATAAGTGCGATCAGGTTGGCTAGATGGTGTTTAGAAAGGAAGGAAGCGAAGGAAAAATACGCCATATTTTACAGTATTTAAAAATTTCTGTTTCGATAATTTTGATGTCAAAAATTCACCATGCTCTGGAAGGCCAATTGTCGAAAGTGTCGATAGAATAATGGAAATCGTCAAGTCCAACCATCATGTAAGCACTGTTTCGATTGAATAGAAGCTAAAAATTGGATAAAAACCGTTTGGAGTCACTCAAATAAAGCGCGATGACTAGTTGTCAAACACATTAAAGCAAAAAAAAATCTCATGGACCAAATTTCCACCTGCGAATCGCTAGTGGATCGCAACAAAATCGACACATTTCTGAAGCGGATGATGACTGGTGATGAAAAAAATGTGTCACTTACGACAACGTCAAGTGAAAACGGTCGTGGTCGAACCGCGGTGAGTCCAAGCAGGAAATCAGATATTATAATAGTCGCCAGCTTTGGTGTATATTAGAGGAATTGTGTCCCTTCACCACAACGCCACACGGCATCAATGACTCGCTTGAAGCTGCGAGAGCTTGGCTGGAAGTTTCTTATGCATCCACACTACAGTGCGGACCTGACACTCCATTATTACCACCTGTTCCTGTCTATGGCGAATGGCTTTGGTGGTAGAAAAATTTACCTCAAGAAAAACTTATGGAAATCGACTGTCCCTGTTTTTTGCCAATAGAAACGAAGATTTCTATGAGAGAGGCACTATGGAATTACCCTTAATGTGATAACGAGTTATCGAACAAAACGGTGCATATAAACCGGATAATTCTATCTACGCTAATAAAGTCTTCATTGTCGTGCAAAAATAATGGAATTATTTCTCTGCCGAAATACAAAAAATGTGCAAAATTTAAAAAAAATTGAAACATTTTGAAGAAAAAGATTTAACTGTCACAATTTTTTATTTACAACATTAGTTCACATATGTTACACATATTAAAGACGGACATGTGGTTTAGTTACTTTTCTTTTCATGTCCGGCAACCTAAATTTTTCCTGCTGCTACACTCAGCATTGCCATCCCCCTCGCCCAAGGTTCGTCCTCGATTTGTGCGTTGCCACTGCAACTTTTTCCTAACATATGTGGAGGAAAAGGCAAATTCCTGTTTAGTTGCAATTACAGACGAAACAAACTACAGCCATGGAAATAAACCATGTAACTGTACTTTCACGATGGCCAAGTGGAAAAATACGAATATTTTACGCATCGTTTGTCGTTTAAGGGTGTCTCTAGTGATGGGACACAGTTTTGCCTGCCAACATTGATTTGCCGTTGCCGTTAACGTGTTTGGCACCGCCGTCCCAGTCTTAAAATTATGTCCAAAGCAACAGGCATTAGCATTTCCTCCTCCCTCGCTCACTTCTTTTCGGGTTTGTTACAGTATTTAGGCGCTGTAAACTTTCCGGAACAGTAGGTGTGGTCTGGCGACGAGAAAAATTTTAGGACGGGAAGGTGGCGTTCATGTAACGAAAAGTTAATCTAATTTACATCAAAGGTACATTACGAGTCTTTATTGAATTTTATTTTAAACAAATTTCATTGGAATATCAAGAACAACAAAAATGGATTCATTGTTGTACTTATTTCCCCTACCCGGTATTTGTTGATGTAATAAAATATGTTCTTTATATTAAATTAAAAGAGTTTTGATGTGGCAAAGTGAGAGGAAGAGGGAGAAGGTAAGATAAGCACATGATGACATTTTTTCTGGAACAGACAGATCTATTAAACTACGGATGTATTGCCTTTAAGGCCAAAAGTCAGTCAGTGGTAAAGGACTAAATTTTGTGAATGTCATTTCAGGACGTTTGAAAAATCGTTTCAAATGAAGTTATTTTTTATGACAAAAAATTTTAGCAGATTGAATCGTCTGTATAGAGTTTTTTCACGTTCGACCGAGTCATACTAAAGAACAAGCAACCATAGATTTTGCTATCACGGAAAATAGTAAATGGAACTTTTCGCTTTAATTTAAATTGCTCTCCAATTCAAATTCCAATTCATAGACTGAGCAACCTAGATTTTTGTCCACTTCGGCGTTTTATAACGTTTGGCAAAAGGCTAAAGATTTGGCCAATGGCCGAAATTCATTTCATACTTTCATTCGTTTTTTACCTGAAACGAAGTTCGAAACCTACATTGATTCTGTTTTTCTATCGAAGCACAATAGAACAGATATTTTGTTCAAGAATCTGAAACGAAAATATAGTTTTATGCAGATTCGTTTGAATCAGAACTGAAATCATATGCAGTTTCGTTTCTTTTCAGACGAAGTTATCAGGCGCCAGACTGCGAAAAGTAAAAATGATCCAAATAATTTATTTTCTGAATTTAGCATATTTTCTGAAATTTTCTTCAGAAATTTTCAAAGCCACTCAAAAATATTGGCAGTTTATATGAATTGAAAAATTGCACATGAAAAACAAAAACAAACGTTTTATAAACTGAATCAGATTCAAAATTGTGTATAACTTCATTATAAACAAAATTGGTTATAAGCTCGTTTTGGAGGTAAGAAACAGAATGACATAGATTTCAGAAACTGAAATAAATCAAACCTATTTTTGAATTTATTTTCGTCTCGGTGACGATCCCTGTTTTTGACAAGATGTTACGGCAATGGAGCCTAAAAAGCAGTAAATTTTCTGCGCATTCAATTTCCGAAACATAAATTTCCACAAAATGGAGATGTCATTGACTGCACAAGTTCATATAATTTTACACATTTGTACTTGGTTTTTTTTTTTTGGGAGGTATTTAGGAAAAGTATACGCGAATGATCCATAGTAATCTGTAACAATCGAGTATGCATGAGACAATGATCAATAAAACCATTGGACGAATGATTATTGGGGTGAAACGAACAGAAGACTTGAATGTGATGGCGAAAAAAAAAATTGTAGACATTTATTCAGTGGTGAATGAGTGAATCATATAGTACATGGAAAAGAATGACAAAATCAAGAGAATATCTTTGCAAAGATGAAGCAAAACCGAAAAGATTGCGCCAAAGGCTTTCTTGCATTATTGTGGTATTGCTTATTATGAGTTTCTTTCGCTGTCAATAAGAAATAGCACCTTAGTGATCTACATCGTTTGCGCTAAGCTATATCGCACAGCGATAATACACCATTTTACAGAGTATTGGCTCTTCGTGAGTTTTTTGTTGAAAATTCGCGTGGTGTTTGATTGATGAAATTCAACGTTAGTCGCAGCGCTCTCTGGCGGTGACTGTTTGGAAAAAACGTTGTCATAAGTAAAGTGCCCGAATTGAATATTTTGCATGCGTTCAAATAGATAAAAATAAAATTAAAAATAAAAAAAAAAATTCTTTTATAGAAACAAAATCTATTCTTAACTTTTGTCCCAATATTTATTTTTATACCCTCTACCACTAAAACTTTACACGCTAAAATTATTTCCTACACCCTACCATGGGACTGTGCCTGGACAATCTCATAACATCCGTGTTGGTACTTTCAGCAGAAAATTTCATATTTGACCAAAAACTCTTTTCTAGCTGTTCGAAATCATAGACTCTGTTATTCCACAATAACGTCAGTCTTAACATTCAATTTTGTTAAGCATAATGAAGCCTTTGGACCTGGAATTTCTTTCCCTCTCCATTAAATTTTAGAGCAATACTATTATCATCTGTACTTGGACTTGTAATACGGTAGTGTCTACCAGAACATTGGATAGTGGCAAGTATTGAGAGTTCAATCAACTCAATTGACTGAAGTTCATGCAAAAGTTATTATAATATTATATAATTTGTTAAATGGGCAAGCGAATCCTCTAAAGCTTTTCAGAACAGGAATCAGGTGAGGGGATCAAGCATATTCTAACCCTCTATAAATAATGCGGATTCGACTAAGATCATATTGTCGCCTATAATTTAGAGTTCATAAGCTCTTTTAACCCAACATTAGGTCAGTCTTAATATATTGTGAAGCGAATTTGTAATCATTTTCTTGATCTCATATTACACATCCTATATCACAGTCTATAATACTTTTCTTATGCCTACTCTGGCTTTTAATATTCTTTTACCATGACTTGGAATGATTGATAGTTCCTAAATCTAATTATTATAGTAGAAATGTTCTTCCAACACGGTTGAACAAAATGCAAACCAATTCGAAGGGAACGGGCATTTTAGTTCGCTATAAACTAACCCCGTTATATCTGCCGCGAAGATATTCAATATTCAAAAATATACATATATTCGAATATATGTAATATATTTTAAAGCTTTAATTTACTTTTCGCACCACTCGAGTAATGAAAACCCCGAAAAATGGTCCTAGAAAACAGACGAGAATTTAGTGCACAAAAAAACTAATATAAACTGTGTCCCATAATGTTATACAAAACACAGTCTAGTACTGAACCAACACTTTAACTTTAACTTGTTTCTTAACGCTCTCTCTATTTCTCATAGAATGGAGAACAACACATCAGCTCGGAAATAAATTCAATATATTCATTGGTATCGACTCGTCCTTTTCCATGATTGTAATCAAAGAAGCCTCTTCCAGAATTTCTAATTTCCTATCCGCCTGATGTTTTGATTCAGATAATTGTTGTCTTTATATTGCCTTATATTGTTTTTTTATAAACGTACGAAATTAAATCTTTAGCGGAATAGAAAAAAGTACTCGCTATAAACAAGTTTCATTTTTAGCGTTTTTGTATTAAACTGACTAACTGCAGTCATTGGAGCCGCAAAAATTCCTTCGTCACAGTCATTGCGACTGTGATCGCCACAGGCGTGTTACACAGTATTCAGTACATTATTATGAATTAAGCTCCGAAAATTTCGGATCTATGGCTTAATGTGAGTGCGAGTGTTTGGCCTGTATTTTCCCATTTACTTAGTATACCCATACTAACAACAATCAATAGTTGCAATGTTTCTTTTCACCCTTCAAGAGAAACGTAACATTTGAATGACAACCATATTTGGCCATATTTCCGCTTCCAGCACAATTTTTTTTGGAGAAAATTAGTGGAACTGAAAATGATGACAAAACGATAATTCAGTGTCGGTTTTCTTCTTGTAACCGATAATAATCGGTTGCATTGGAATTGAAAATTTGGCGACAGAGTATAT
The DNA here is from genome assembly GCA_019455685.1 of Philornis downsi. Lineage (NCBI taxonomy): Eukaryota > Metazoa > Arthropoda > Insecta > Diptera > Muscidae > Philornis > Philornis downsi. Next base: position 15,654 of record JAHXMU010022408.1, on the reverse strand, counting down.
TTTCATGCAAAAATGTTTTGGCCTAAAAAGGTTTTGAACATATTGCAGTGACGGTTAGTCATGCTAAAAAAAAAACAAATACATATAATATGTTACCAGTAAGTAACGTAGGTGCATGCCCATTTACATGATAGTCATAGTTACTTACGAAAACACAGCTTATGCTAACATTTGCTTGGGGCTCATTTATTGCCGACAATGAAGCTTTAGAAATGTTAATTTGCTGCCTAACCAATAAAACTTTTCTGTCTTTCACTTAACCAAAGGAAGGAAACAAATAATTAATTACAAAATGTCAGAAAAATGCTTACATTCGTCGTTATATCTTTCCAAGTAATATCGTATTAGATAATCAATATCGCTTTCCAATGAAATAGTGCAAAGTAACAACAACAACAATATTCTAGTAGCGGAAAGCATGAATTAGGGGGCTGACTATCATGCTTTCCATGGAATCATGTAGGTTTGTCAACTGCATTGCATCTTCGTTTCTATTTAATGTTACATAAGATTGGGAGGCCACGTCTTCCGCTCCCGTTTGCAAAAGCAAGCATCCAGAAGAAGCCACAAACCAAAAAAAAAAACAAAAATGAAATAAATAAATACTATTCCCATGAGGATGGTTCCTTTAATAATATTAATTTTTGATCCACTATCATAGTATAAGTCCAAATTTACTTACAGTCTGTAGTTTTAAAAAGAATGCTTATATATGCATAATGCCGACCTCAGCAATCATAGTCTAGCGCGCCCCGCCAGCCAGCAGCCCAACGAAAACCAAGAATAAGGAGAAATAGGGGAAGTTTTCCGTGGATCGATATAGAGAGCAATATAGGTTTCTTCGGACCCAATTATTTGAATTTTAGTTAGGTTGGTATGAAACGAAAGGTATATGAGTTAGAAGGGATCTTTCGCATAGCAATCAACTACCTTCATATATTGCTTTTAGTCAACAACTAAATGGCAAAAATATGAAAAATGAAATGAAAATGTATTAGAACACACATGTTAGAAGATATATTTCGTGGCATATTACGAGGGATATTAATTTAATGTGAACCCAGATGCGGTGATCATCATCAGTGTTCCTGAGTAAATGATTTGCCTTTAGTGTTGAAATTCACTTAACGCAATCTGTGAATTCTTAAATGCAAATACATAAATCTGTTTAGTTTTGAAAATATTGAAATGCTGAATTCTCTAAAGGCATGACAATAGGTGATAAACGCCAGATCGCTAAGGCTCGTAAGTTGTCAATAATTGCTGTGAACCTATTTTCCATTTTCAATGAATGGGAAATTTATATAATTTTTAAATGGTCTGTACATACACAGCATGGCAGAAAAGTAAAATCAATTGTTGGTGAAATCTGTCATCGTTATCGCAAAATGGCTGAAATGGTTTATTCCCTTTATTAATTAAATTGCCCCCCCAGAATGGACTGTAATACATAGGAGTGAGCTCAGATCTTTTCGTTGTTATCTCGTAAAATTTCTCTTCTATTTGTTGTTCGCTCTTGTCTCTTCAATAGCCCATTTTTTATCATGCAATTGCAAAAAACGTTCCAGAAAACATATTTCTTAAATTTCATCGTCTGGATCAAGAACGGATCCTAAAGAGAGAATCTTGAAATATAATTTGCCAGTCCTTTTATATTTTCTATTTTTTAACATTTTAAAATATGACTTCTGAGTATGCTATCATATAATATTTGCCTGTTGATGATAGAGGCCAAATCAGCTGAACTAGAAGACTGAAATTGTGCATGAGAATTTCAGTCATGGTCATAGGTTAAGTTCGAAATTGGGCAAAAAATTCGCCCATAAAAGACTGAATGCACCTAAAGAAAAATAGCCAGTTTATAGCATTTTTTTCTAAACTATTATAGCAGTAGATTCGGATTTGTAGACCCGGAGCAATGAAGTTATACAGGGTGGGCCATATAAGTGTTGGCGATTTAATTTTTTAATTTCTCGGTAACGCGCGGCGCGGAGTGGCGGGGGAATATGTTGTTCGCTGCGCCGCTTCCTGGAAATTTAGTCGCCATGGAGCCGTACACGGGAGTGCAGCGTGCATTTTGTGTCCGAGCGTATTACGAAAACAATAAATCAGTGATTACTGCACGACGTTTGTATCGGCATGAACACTGTTTACATACACGATTTAAGTGAAGTTCCAAGCGCCAATGTGATACGAAAATGGATCAGAATGTTCGAAACAACCGGCTCAATAGTACCAATTACGGTTCGTGGTCGCCCAGTTTCTGCAAGATCAGCCGACATTGTGGAGCGTGTTCGTGTTTCAATCGATGACGGTTAGAGCGAACAATTATTGCAACATGCTAGCATTTTTTGGTGCCAGCTTTGCAAGAACTTCAAGGCAATACCTCGAGGAATACAGGATGGGGCCACATGTCACACGGCTAGGGTATCCATAGAGCTGCTGAAAAATGTTTTTCCTGGAAAACTCATTTCGAAAAGGGGGGATATTGAATGGCCCCCACGTAGCCCCGATCTCTCTCCATGCGATTATTTTCTATGGGGCTACCTCAAATCGGTAGTCTACGAGAATAATCCGACCAATTTACAACAGTTGAAAAGGAACATTATTCAGGAAAGTAACAAAATGCCGAGAACAACTTTTCAACGAGTTTTCCAAAATGTGAGACTTCGGTTCCAAGAGTGTCAAGCAGCCGAGGGAAGCCATTTGGACAACATTATTTGTAAGTCTTAAAAATTCCCATGCTTCTACTTTTTAAAAATATAAATATATTTTTTTATGTTTCGTAGTTTTTTTTAATTGAATATTTAAACCGCCAACACCCTTATGGCCCACCCTGTATGTCATTTTAAAATGTAACGCCCGGAAGGAAGTGTTTAAAGTGCAAAGTATTTTCACCAAATGCGTTTCATGGCTTTTTTATTTGACCGGGTGATGGCAGTTTGCCCAGCTGACTACCTGGCTGCCATAAATCATTATGGAAATCATCGTAGGCGGAAATATATCTGTCCCCCTTCCGGCACCTCCATACAAAATGACTGATTAAACCATATATTCTCAGCTTTATATCTTCCAATCGGCTGCACTGAATTTGTGTATTTACCATTGAGCATTTACCAAAGTACGGTTTAATCGGTTGTACCAAATTCTACCAAATTTGCCATATATCATGCATTTGGTAATCCAAGTTCTGAGAACGAAAATGGACTACATCGCCACACCCATCAAGGCCGAAATTGCAGACGAGCCTTATCGGCCCACCACTTTTGGTACCTCCCATATAAATCGATTTTCAGTAATTCAATTTTATCCCTACAATTCGTCAAATTTTGCATTGATCCATAATTCCAGGTAAAATTTGAATAAACCGACCGATTAATGCAACCCCTTCTGGAACATTCCATACAAATGACTGATTTAATCGGTTGCACTAAATTTAGTGAAATTTGACAAATTTTCATTTTGTACTTTGCGCTTGGTATTCCAAGTTCTGAGAACGAAAAGTGGTGACTGCGTTATAATATGCTACCTAACGAGCAAATTATCTTATTTAGCTTATATTTTCCATTCAATCGCTCTACATTCAGTACAATTGAGCTCGCATCAGACATTTAGTATTGTGAATGGAAATAAATTACACCGCCGTACCCCTTACGGTACCACGTATACAAATTGGCCGATTAGGCAAAAACCTTCCTTTCCAAAGCGACGACTTTAGAAAATTACAATTCCGTTCCTTTTATTGTGCTTAAATTCAAAGCATTTTTTACAGCAGCACAAAGGGACGTATGAAAGTCAGGCCACCTGATTTAAATTTCTATACTGGTTACGGAATCGTATTAATTGTGGACGTGGTTAATTAAAAATACAAAAATATGTTCGTTGTCTTGGTATGAGCAGCAGACCTCTACACTTTGGATCGCAGTGTCATAAGCGGTCGAAATCGATCTCGTGAGGGAAAAATCACGCAAGACTAAATCAATCTTCGGAAATATGCATAATTAATAGAAACATATGGCCATCGCAAATTATATGCTTTTTAAGGAACCATCTGCTGAAAAAAAATAATAATTACAAGTTTTTGCTACGCCCTTTTACACGACCATGAGCCCATGACACCTTCAGATGAAATAAATAGAACAAATTGGTTCAATAGAAAAGAACTGGCCCAGTAGAACATTCAATAATTAAAATTAATGTACGGTGGTAGTTGACATATGTGGGGTGAAACCACCCCAAATTAAATACACGTGTTAACGTGGGCGTGGTTATTACAAAATACTAAAAACGTATTTTAGTGGATATTTCGTTACAAATACGGGCTAAGCCGATATACGGGGTGGCGCACGAATCGTGTTACCAACAAAAAACGGGAACCAATGGGAACCGTTATTTAAAGATGTTGTAAGAGTTTTTTTTATCCAGAACTGCACCGAAGACGTATCCGTTTGAACAGCATTTGGTGCCAGTAAGATGGAGCAACTGCACACATGGACAGACCTGTTATGGCGGAACTCCGGCGAAAATTGACAAACATATTAATGTCCAGAAACTGCACTTTGCGCTAGCCTCCAAGGTGGCCTGGCCTGACTGCACCAAACTTTTGGGGTTATGTCAAACGAGAGGTGCACAAAACGAAACGGATGAATTTAACTGAGTTGAAGCGGTCCATTAAAACAATAATTGGAGCGATCCCGATTTTAACCCTTCAGACCGCAATGAAGAATTTTCTGAGCAGATGTCGCATAAGCGTGAATGAACATGGAGGTCATATACGGTCTATCATATTCAAAACCAATTAGTTATATAAAATAAAATTCAGTTTTTTATACAATAAAAAAAAATAAATAAATAAATGATATACCTATACATTGATTAAAAAAAGGTTATTTATTTGAATTTGTTATTGTATTGCTTTGTCCATTGCATTGTGGTTCGCAAGCCATGGTGCGTATCCAATTTTGAACCAGTTCACCTGTCTCTTATTAAGATTCTTTTATTTCATTTCAGATATTGCAATAAAATATATATATTGCCAATTTTAAGGTTTCAAAATACAAACCTCAGGCACAAAATGGGAAACCTATCTAGGTTTTGAGAATTTGTAACCATTTTTTATTATTTTTGCTTTAATATTTTTAAATGCATCCTTTTGACGCTGCTCTTAAAGCAGTTAACCACAATAAACACCATAGCTGTATTCGAGTGTTGTGCTAAAACTAAATTTGACTAGAAAAAGTTGTAACAAACAGAGGTGAGAAAAATTTGATCTTCTAGCTTTTTTCCAAGAAATTAGTTCAGATCAGATCATCGGCATTGTAAAAGCGATCATGTCGTTGGCAGGCGATATTTTAATTGTTACTTCGTCAAAATTTGTTCTTTTTTTATTTCATCATAAAACCATATTTATTAGTAAATTAATTTATTTAAAAATGTATTAAAACAACTTAAAATTAACAAGGTATTTGAACGTCACCACTATAAGATATCGTAAATTCTTCGGTAGCAGATTTTGACTACAGTATGAAAAATACAGTTTTCAAGATCAAATCATAATTTTTCGAATAGTTTCCGTCCTTTAAGGAAAAGTGGTCGCCTGCCTTTCCCATAGAGATTCCATGAATTGTAAGCCTGCTCCTTTTTCAAAGCTCTTCCCCTCCAACTTCTACTTTCTTTATTGTTTACCCGCCGAGACGAAAATACGTCAAAATAACATACGTTTCAAAAAGTTTATTGTGTTTGGATTACGTTTCATAAATGAGACCTATTGCGGGTGATATCTGCGGTCGTCCAAACATATTCATTTTACGCAACGAATTTCAAACCAGTTCGTACCATCCAATCATTGGGAATTTGTTGATCTGCTACATTTAACGATTTGTTCAAGAAGTCAGACAATACAAAATGCCATGAGTTACCCCATTACACTAAGTTTACTCACCCCCTTGATTAATTTGCTAAGCGATTAATTTGCTTAATTTAGTGACAGCCAAAAACCTGACAAAATGAAATACATATAAATCTTTCTGAGTGTTGGCTGTTGGTTGTCATGATTTTTTCGCATGAATTGAACTGAGCGCACGCATAACCAAACAGAAGAAGGAACGAAGAACAACGCAAATTCATTGAAATGCATAGAAATGTAGTGACTCTTCTAAGATTAAGATCAACTTTTGAACGTAACTAAGGCTTGTGATTGATAATTCAAATTTTGATCTTTGACGTTCTATACTCTACACACAAATTGTGCTACTTTTCACTTGATGGTGCCAGCCTAACATGGCAAGTCTGAGTTATAAAGGAAATCAAACATAGTAATCATGCCTGTGAAACCATCATAGCGTATTCTTTGTAGAGCAAGCAGTGCGAATTATCGTGTGACGCAAGTAAATGATACCAGTGGTCATTTAGTACAGTCGATTGGAAGATATGGAGATATTTCGAAAAATCGATCAATTTGTATAGTAAGAATTAGAATAGAATAGATATGAAGCCAAACATATGTAAATTAAATCGGGCACTTGTATGGGGGGATACAAGAGGGAATGTGATTGGAATACTAGAAATTATAAAATAATGCAAGGGATACAAGTTTGGATTGCAGCGGGTTGTTGATGAGGGGCTCCAATAGAAAATTGAATTTCGGAAAATTGTGAATTTGTGTGAGATGTTAGGATCTGGAAAATATTAGACTGTGCGAAGTTTCAAGAAGTTCTATAAATATTTACGTCAGCCAACCAGACTGACGGAAATTGTTTAACTGATTTAAAAAGACACGAAAAGCAATTGGTCAAAAAAATTGGTACTTTAGACGCTTCTTTCTAGGTGTTATATTTTTGCCGCATCAAATGATGCACATCTTTATCTTTATTCTTCCAGCTGATATTATAATTATGTTAAGTTACTAACATTAATGTAGAATACTGACATCATATCATGCGAACCATGAGCTGGATGTGAAGCTATCATCATTAGTGTAGAGTACTGGCATCACATAATATGAAAAGATATGAACCTGAGATTAGTGTTAAATCTGCCATTTATATGTTAGGTACCAGAAGGGCAGGTGATTGGCATTATTTAAATTAAATCAATACAATGGACTAAAACAATGTCGGTTACTGCAGCCCATCAACTAAAACATACGGATGAAGGATTGAGTTTCGGTAAACCGATCAAATTGTATGGAAGAAACCGCCGACTAACATCTATCATAATGAATTACTACAGATATCGTGTCTATCAGATAGCCAACTAGGCACACGGATATGGTTTCGAACGCGTTCTTTCATTCATCAGGTCTCTTCAGAGATACATTTTTGTTCGTCTAATGATGGCAGTTACCACAATAAAAAAAGCAAACAAATTCTCATGCATCCCATGAACGGGACCTACAGATTAACTACGATTTCCAATATTAGTTTGCTTCACTTTCATGTTACTTAATACGATTTTTTTTACCATTTCATTTACCATTTACTACGTAAACGGAAACTTGACTGTTGATTTCATTGTCAATTGTAGAAATAGAAATACATTTTGGTAATTGATATAGTTGCTCGCATTATCCCAACTATTAAAGGCAATTAACAAATATTACACTTTTTACCCACTAGATACGTCTCTTGATATGAGATGTGTACATGAAGGGGTTTTTTTAATTGTTCTACAGCATATCCGCATACGTAGGTTGCGATAGGAGCTTATCAAAGAGGAAAAAAAAAAAATTATAGTAATAATAATTATCTAATGCCTTAAAATCAATTAAATCAATTTTTGAATTACCAAAAATATTTTATTTGCTAACAGAGAGAATGACAACCATACATTAAAGAATCCGAACGATAATCGGTGGCGTCCTTTTGTCTACTGCATTAACTTTTCCTAAAAATGCTATCGATTATGGCTCAAAACTTTCTAATGCACCTTCCTTCATTGACACACTATACAATACATATTGAATGTAGGCATACGAGTACTTATGTTGTTAATACACATGTAAATATTCATTAATTTGTATAAATTCTAATCAAAACGTAACGTAAAGATGGGAATGATAAAAAAAAAAATACTCTATAATGTGAGCGTAACTAATTTGCAACCCAGAGAGAAAAAGTGTGCTTACATCTTAAATACGTCAGTTGGACATATGATGGGCAGAACAATATTGTAAATTTTATGTCTTTCTATACTAAGAGTGATGAAGTCTTCCCTCAATTTTACGTTTTATATTGACATGTTTGCAAAACTAGTAAAGATTTATACAACGTGGCTAATGAATATTGCCACCAAGATGTTACTTAACGACGTTGAAAGAGTTTTTTTTCTTACGGAAGTATCCCGAATGAGAATCCCTTTAACTCTGTGTGGTTTCATAAAGATAGTTCAACTTGTCACGTAGGCAGGTCTGTTATGCTGAATTGCAGCGAAAATTACGAAATAAGTTGATTTCAAGGAACCTCCCATTTCGTTGGCCACCACCACCGTTGGCCACCTCTCGACATGCAGGAAGTTTTCAAAACAAAACCAACATATTTTACATGATTTAAAGGAATGCATATAAACGAAAACTTTGATGATTGGATTCGTTGCCATTATTTCCTGGTAATTCTGGTAATTCTTTGACATAATGTACTCTTTGAATCCCTGTTTGCGGATTTGATATCTTAGGGGAGCGTATCAACTTCAAGTGATTTTGAACTTGAATCGGAAAAGTTAGAATTAACACATACATATTACTGCACTACTGCATTTTGAATATAAAACAACTCAAGTAATTTCAATACTTTCGACATAAAGCAAATAGTTAACACTATCTAACAAAGGGGTTTCTTCATCAAAACCTTAGAATAAAAACCCATTTTTGTAGCGGATAAACATGGCATTGACATTTTCACTTTTGTTGCACGTTAAAATGAGCGCTATTTCGATTTATCGCATTACTCACTGGGTTTGCATGGATTGCAACAAAAGTATAGCAGCAACACTGAGGCACTGTAGCAAAAAATATTATAAAGAAAAAATGACAACAACAACAACAATGACTACTACCAACAATGACATTCACAGCCGCACTTTGGGATTCAGATTCACATTAATATTGACATGCACATGTGCACTTCTTTCATTATCCAGCGGCGTGAAAACGGGAGCGGAAGGGCCTTCCATGTGGCCTTTATGTGTAGTAAGATGAGCATTTTTGACATTGGCTGTGTAAGAATAGTTTGTGACATTCAACATTTAGAGAGCGTTTGCGTAATAAAGGTAGTTTGTTTGATATGTACGCTTGCAATAAGCTGTATAGCGATGTGAGACACATTTGTCCAATACTCGAAAAAGGTGTTAATATATAGAGGTCTTTCAATTCACAGCGGAATTGGGGAGGAGTTATTAACGGGACATCTATTCATTATATATTATATATATTATATATTATATATTCGGTTTCAAAAGTAAAGCTAAATAAAACGCACATAAAACTATGATTTCAATGAAGCTTTTACTTCATTATAATGCTTGTACGAAATACACTGTCATCTAAAAGCCGCCTCTAGATTGGTTACAGCAGTGGATCCTTTTGAAGTAGTTGTTTTTGGTTTTCAAATGCTCCAATATTTGGGGATTATCCGCACAAACACGGCCTTTGACGTAGCCCAACAAAAAAAGTTTAACGGCGTCAAATCGCATGATCTTGATGTCGCCTAACCGTGAAATTACGCTTTCTGCAAACTTCTCATGCAATAAAGTTAGAATCGGTCGTATTGTGTGGTTCGTGACACCGTCTTGTTGAAACCACATATTGTCCGGTCCATAATCCTCATTTGCAAACAAAAAAAATCGGTTATCATACGGCCATAGCGCTCTAAATTAACAGTAACGGCCTCCAGTGTCGTTTTTGAAAAAATACGGCCCAATGATACCTCCAGACCACAATGCGCTCTAAACAGTCACTTTTTCCGGATGCAATGGCTTTTCCACATTCACTTCTTGGTTCTCCAAGCTGACTATGTGACAAATTTTGCTTGTTGTAACCACCAAGTGAGAAATGAGCTTCATCGCTGAAGAAAATTTTGTTCAAAAAATCAGCATTGAAAGCCTGTTGCTGTAGCACTCAATCAGCATATCTACGACGTTGTGAATAGTCAACGGATTCTGTATGGATGGAGGGGCAAAACCAAATACAAAATACGCCATAATGAGCTGTAAGATAGGCCCATAGGCCAAGAACGCCGTGGAATCGACAAATTCGGTTTAAATAACAAAGCGATATTTTCGGCAGTGCGAGCATTGCGACGATCTTCAAATTTCTTTATAACGCCAATTCCTTTCACAGTAGGTCGATTATGACGACCATAATCACCCAGTAAAGCGTCTACGTTTGAATCACCACTTTTGTAGTAAGTTTTGACTATTTTTACGCGTTCTTCTGTTGTTAAACGATCCACATTCGTAAATGGCAAACTTTTTACTTAATAAATAACACTTTAGATGACAGGTATTTAACAGCGGACAGCCTTACCAGAACAGAGGTTTTGAAACCACCAAATGGATAACCCTTTATTTAGTTTTTTTTTTGGGGGGGAAAACGCAAGCCACGCGGCTGTAGATACAAATAGTGTTATGGTAGTAATACTGTAACAGCCGATCAAGTGCAGTTTTGTCGAAAATGTAGATGAAATAATGGAAATCATCATCATCCGACCGTCATGTCAGCACCCTTTATCCAGGTTATCTAGAAGCTAAACATTGCACAAAAAACCGTTTGGAACCTCTTAAGACTGCATAAAAAAAAATGTATGTATTGCTGCTACACGAGCTAAAGCAAAAACATCTCACGGACCGAATTTGCATCTACGAATCGCTGCTGAATCGCAACAAAACCTCATTCTTATTTCTGAAGCGGGAGGTAACTGGTGATGAAAAGCCGTTCACTTACGACAACGTTATGCGAAAACGGTCGTGGTCGAATTACGGTGAGCAAAATGTCTACCCATGATTGACACTCAGGAAAGTTTTGCTGTATGTTAGTTGGGCTTGGCAGAGAATAATGTACTATGACCTGCATCCTTACGATCAAACTTTGTACTGTTCACATCTGGAGCGGTTGAGGGAAACAATCGTTCAGGAACAGCCAGCCCAATAGGGGAGGAAGTCTACCACCTTATAGTCCGGAACTGTTCTGTGGCGATTGATTTTGTAGGTGAAAAACTAGCCTTAACAGATGCTTGTGAAAATCGAATGCCCTAGATTTTGGCAATAGGAAATAACAAAATCAACAAAACGGTGCATATTTGGATGATTTTAGCTATGCTAAAACGAATCATTTTAATTATGCTAAATAAAGCCTTCAATGTCATGCACAAATAATGGATTTCATTTTATTATATTTTATGTTATAACTTATTATAAAATAACTGTATCAATTAAATCCAAAATCGGTATGGTTTATAAGTTGAGGTGCCTCAAAACTTTGATTTGTGCATACTTTTATGCAAAGAATACTATAAATTGGAGGCGTCATATCTAAAGACAGTGCTAGATTATCGTTAAGCTCTTGACATCAATTTAAAGGCAAATTATAAAGTGTAGTATCAAAAAGCTCAACGTTAATTATAACCACCGCCATAGAATAGGGGTATGTCCAATTTGTCACCCTTTTGGAACCACTAGATTATTCTTCCAAAACCCCGTAATATATATTCGTATGTATTCCGGATCGTTCCTATCAGATGAAGTGGGTGGCTGGAATTTTGCACAAGAATGTCAGATATCAGTAAGCAGATTAAGTTCGAAATCGAATAAAATCGTTCCAGTAAGAAAAACCTTGCCCTTAAAAGAATTGAACCAAGAAGAAAAAGGTAGTTTTTCAGAATTTTTACAATTTCGTAATTTAGTCTGCACTTAAAAGCAATATACAGCGATATTTCAGACACACTGGAAAGGGGTATTCCAATACATTCAACATTTTTAAGAAATTGCCCTAATTTTAGGCGTAGTCGTTGAAAAATTCCACAAAATATCCATTTTCACCCGAAAAACTGGCTAAGTATAGTGATGAAAGTGGCACTCATTATATAGTGATAAAAGGGGCATTTCTCGCCCCGGTGATAGGCCTTGGTATAAATTCTTCTACACTGTAAACCGCAGATGGCACAAGTACAGGTAATCGGCAAAAAAGAAAAGAACCAATTTTTAAGGGACTACAGCAACCGTGGGCCTGATGGCTTGCATTTGTCGCAACTGGTACAAAAGTGAAAAAGTAAGTAAAGTCTTGTCATATAAGGCCTTAATCCAACTTTTAAAAAATTATACTTTTTCAAAAGTTTTTTAATATTTTTGTTATTTTATTTATAGTAGTATTTTGTGAAGGAAGAAACAACTGCGCCGATTATATCGAACCCATAATGGAATGAAAAAACATTATCATACAAGTTATTTTAAAACTCATTTTAGTAAGTTTTATTGAGTATGAGCCAATTCTCAGACCAAATAATTGATTTCAAAACAAAGTATGTGAAATATATTTAACAGCTAAATATATCCCAATTACAGGAAAAAATTTTATTCTAATTAGAGTTGTTAAAGTAAATGGGAAGCAAAGTAACGTCAATAACAATCCATAAACAGGAATGGTGCTGCCAAGTGCATTTAAAGCTCTCGTAAATTAAATAATAAATTTGTTCGCGTTCACAGCACGCAGGCCGATTTTATCATGTACGAGTATAGCAATTATGGGCTAAGGCGGTCCCATTTACACAGATGTTATATCTAACCAATTAAATAAAGTAATTCATATTTCGGAATAAATATCCTAACCGCCAGTTTACATTTTCTGATGAACACAGATCCAAAGCATTCAGCGTATGAAAACGCCCTACTTCTTTTCTGGTCACATTCAACAAACAAGTTAATGGCCATGTGTGGAGCTAACACGTAGAATTAATGTTGTTATCATAAATTTAAATCTAATTAAAATTTAATATTGGACTTACATGGATACATCCGAGTCAAATACTCGTACTTAACAATCCCTCTTGTCTTAAAATTCAATATACAGGGTGGGCCATAAGGGTGTTGGCGGTTTAAATATTCAATTAAAAAAACTACGAAACATAAAAAAAATATATTTGTATTTTAAAAAGTAGAAGCATTTGAATTTTTAAAACTTAAAAACAATGTTGTCCAAATGGCTTCCCTCGGCTGCTTGACACTCTTGGAACCGAAGTCGCAAATTTTGGAAAACTCGTTGAAAAGTTGTTCTCGGTATTTTGTTACTTTCCTGAATAATGCTCCTCTTCAACTGCTCTAAATTGGTCGGATTATTCTCGTAGACTACCGATTTGAGGTAGCCCCATAGAAAATAATCGCATGGAGAATGGGGCCATTCAATATCCTTCCTTTTCGAAATGAGTTTTCCAGGAAAAACAAAGTTAAGTCGGTTATTGGCATCATCGGGTTTTAATTCTTGGACTATCTGAATCTTATAAGCCTTCAAATGCAAATCACGTTTCAAAATTCGTCGTAAAGTTGTTATTTTGACATCCAAAGACTGACTTCTCTTACGTGTTGACTGTTGCGGATTTCGCTGAACTGAAACACGAACACGCTCCACAATGTCGGCTGATCTTGCAGAAACTGGGCGACTACGAACCGTAATTGGTACTGTTGAGCCGGTTGTTTCGAACATTTTGATCCATTTTCGTATTACATTGGCGCTTGGAACTTCACTTAAATCGTGTAAACCGTGTTCATGCCGATACAAACGTCGTGCAGTAATCACTGATTTATTGTTTTCGTAATACGCTCGGACACAAAATGCACGCTGCACTCCCGTGTACGGCTCCATGGCGACTAAATTTCCAGGAAGCGGCGCAGCGAACAACATATCCCCCCGCCACCCCGCGCCTCGCGCTACCGAGAAATTGAAGAATTAAATCGCCAACACTCATATGGCCCACCCTGTATTTGCTAACAAAACCAGTTTTTACAAGTCTAAAACTTGAATTCAACTACATAAATAATTTTTATTTTAATTTCTTTGCATTGAAATGCAAGTCAGTACAACAAATACAAAAACAAATAATATAATTATAAATTGGTTGAAAACTCGAAACGTTATTTTTTTCAATAGCCAACTGTGGTAAATATTATTATAATATACAAAATATATTTTAACATTTTTTAATTCAAAACAAAAAAAAAAAAAAACAAAATACTTGCACAAAAAAAAAGCACTTCCGAACCATGACTTTATTCGTTCAAAGTCTACCCTTACCTTTATCTCCAGCACAAAAGTAGTAGCGTTTAAAAACATCAAAACGTTGCACCAAAAGGTTTGCATAAATATAAATATAATCGCAATAATGAAACGTAAGGACATTGACAACGAGAGATGTTAAAGAATGACAGTAACAGCAGTAGCCAACATCTCAATCAGCAGGAAAGGTGGTTTATTCTTTAATCTGAACAGGAGCGAATCTTCTAAATTTTAATTTACGTTTGTCAAAGAAAAACACTTTTGATTTTTGTTTTGTCATAATTATACATTTTTGTTCATTATTTTAATTTTATTTTTGAAAATTTACTTGGACTAAAACGTATGGTGAAACACAAAATCCCGATTTTGATCACACAGCAATGTGACCAATTTCAAAATACTATTTTAAAAAATTATATAAAATTAGTGAATTTTCAACCAGTACAGAAATTTTAGTCGGGTGAACAGGCATTTTCGGTGCCAGGAGGGACGTAGTAAATTTAAACACAATAAAATAAGCTAATTCCTCAGGTTAGAAATTATAGATGAAATACTGGTTTTTGCTAAATCGGCCAATTTTTATGAGTGCTTATTGGTGGTTATTATGGTTATGGTTATTTTTATGGAAGTAACCAGAGAGAGTGTGATTATCCGGGCAAGTTTTTGAAATTTTACCAAGCATTTCAATTGACTAGAATACAATTAGTGGTTATATAAATCGATACAATTAACAAAGCTCTAATTTACTAAAGCCTATTAATTAGAAATTACAGAAGAAACATAGTATTTTATAAAATAGGCCAATTTGAATGGAATGTGCTCCGTTTTCCAAACTTAATTAAATTTAGTGCAACTAATTAAAATGTATGAAGCTCAGACTATATGGATTAAACCGGTTATTTGTACGAGAGGACATGGTTGGTAGGTCGTTTTTTTTTTAACTCTGCAAAGCATTATGTGCGAATGAGGAGTTACGGAGAACGAATTGTATGGGCGATTACCATCTCAGGTTATAAATAAGTTTTATAGGAATTTACAGCAATTGTCGAATTTACCGCCCGGACAGACTCCCATCGCTCACTCGACTTAAAAAATCAAGAAACACATTTCGTCAAATGGTACTCGGTACTTCAAATCTTTTCTTCTGGTTGAAAACCATATCTTCGAAAGTGTTTTCACAAAAGAAATTTGTTATATTTTTTTTCTTTATGGCTTAAAAAAACAGGCTTTGGTTGAGGTTTTTTTTATTACAGCTATTTTAAGTAGTTTAAATTCAAAATTAGTATTTGGTGTATCCACCGTTGGCTTATATAACCGCCTCCAATCTTCTATTCATCGATTTGATAAGCTTTTGAATATATTTAAACGGCGTTTTCTGCCATTCCTCCCAAAAAAAA
>JAHXMU010022398.1:0-10547 GCA_019455685.1 Philornis downsi | reverse complement strand
AAATCCAATCGAAAATCCTTAAGGAGAGTTGAAGCAAAGAATTTGAAAGAAAGTTCTTAAAAGTAAGTATTAAATATGGAATTTTGTACAAAAAACTTGGTATGAAATACCAGTAGAAAGCTGCAGGAAGCTTATTGCCAGCATGCCAAGAACGGTCAACTACATAATTGAAAATAAAGGTAGAAACTCCGCCAATTTATTTTTTTGATTTAATTTTTTATTTATTTCATTTATTTATTATTATTTTATTTCATTTATTTATTCCTTTTTTTATTGTACAGAATATTAAATTTTATTTTATATAAATAATTGATTCTGAAGATGGTCGACCGTAAATGATCCCCATAATCATTCACGCTTATGCGTCACCTGATATGTAAGTAATTCATTGCGGGGTCGCCTCAATTATTGTTTTAATGGACTGCTTCAATTCAGTTAAATTCCTTGGTTTCGTTTTCTACACATCCTGCTTGACATAACCCCCTAAAAAAAATCTGGTGCAATCAGGTTAGATGAGCTTGAGGGCCTGCGGTAATTGGAGTTCCTGGACATTAATTTGTTTGGGAACTTTCGTTGTAGCTTCATCATACCCGATCTGGCTGGATCTGGATCAGTTATTCCATCTTGCTGGAACCAAATTCTGTTGAAACTGATACGTCTTCGGCGCAGTTCTGGGTAAAAGAACTCCTTCAACATGTTTAAATAATGGTCCCCATCGATCGCCGTTTTGTGTTTGTAGCACGATTTGTGCACCACCCTATAAGCAGCACAGTTATATCTTGTCGAAGTTTTTTCTTCAATTAATCGGCTAACACCCAAGGGGCATATTGATGCATTATATTTAGTTTATAGAACTGCGCTTATCGTAGGATTGAGGCTCTTTTAAACATTACTTTGAACCTCGGCATATCTTGGCAATCGCTGAAAATAAAATTTAAGTCAATTGACCCTAATGAATGTTGAAAAAGATCGACAGATGGGCTGTAAGAGATCTTCACATGTTCGCGTCACATGACAGTTTGTGCACTGATGCTTATGCGGCCGAAAACGAAATAGCAGTCTACGGAATGAGCCATTCGATACAGACAAAGTCCTTCAACATATGGTCGCTCTCGAAACAGTGTTCGATCAAAATTGTTGTCTGCATAGATAAAATCATATATGCATTAGTGCCAACAAGATATTGTACATCAGTCACTACGGAATGGGGGAGATAAAATAAAGCTACCATCGAAAACGGGTAATTTTCCACTTCAAAAGATAGAAATCTTATATAAGTAAAATTATCTGATCTGCAAAGATTACCATCTTTCACGAAGTTGCAGCAAATTCAGCATAAGTTGGCATACCTGAGGCCTTTGGCAAATTTAGTTTCGCGAATAAAAATGGACTGCAGGCCTTTAGAATAGCATACATCATATAGCCAAAATCAACCATTCCTGTATTTAATTTCACATTTAGTATTATAAGTTATTTTCCTATTAAGGGGGCGGGCTCAAAATGACTTTATTTTTCCACTTAATCTCCTTTTAACTCGATTCACTTTTTTCAGTGATATTCAGTAGCTTATATACACCATTTATAGTAAGAAATGTCAAACTCCTTAAAATAGCCATCAACAGCAGACTTGATCTCTTCACTTTCGACAAATCTTTTAACATCGAATCATTTTTCAAATTTGGAAATGGAAAATAGTCCGAGAGAGCTAAATCAGACACATAAGGTGCGTGATGAAGTAATTCGAACTTTAAGACATTAATTTTGGCCATCGCAATAGTGGACGTTTGAACTGGAGCATTGTCTTGATGAAACAACACTTTCTTTTTCGGTAAATGCGGTTTTTTTCTGGAATCTCATCTTTCAAACGCAGCAATAAATTAGCATAATATTCACCTTTGAAAGTTTTTCTTTCCGAAGATAATCAATATAAATAATAATCCCATGCGAATTTCCAAAAGCAGACGTCATGAACTTGCCTGAAGATAGAACCGTCTTCGCTTCCTTTGGACACGATTCTCCATTCTCCTGGTGCTTTAACTGCTCCTTTTTCTCAGGTGTGAAGTGGTGGGTGCATGTCTAATGCATAGTATAAATCGATGCGGAAATTCGGCTTCATTGTGATAAGATTTCGCCAAACACTCTACTGAAACATCGTCTTCTTCACCACGCTGTTTTTGCTCTATTGAAAGCAAGCGCGGCACCCGTCTTGCTCACAGCTTTTTCATCTTCAAATCTTTGGTCAATGTACAATGTATAGCACTATTTCATATGCCTATCATTTCGACTAGCTCACGCACCCGACAATCATCCAATACCTCAATTGGTCGGCGACTACGGTGTTCGTTTTGGCAGCTCGTACGGCCTTGTTTAAACTCTGATAACTAATATTTTACAGTGATAAACGAAGGAGCAGAGTTCTCCAAAGTAGAACATAGCAAAGTGGAACATAGCTTGGTTTTAATATCAGTTGGATTGAGATCTACCCAATGAAAATATTGAAATACATAAGGATGACCTACTGTTTCATGTTTACAAGTTCACTAAGAACGTTTACTTTTGATGGCTCAAACAAATGTGCTAAATAAGCAACGTGGCGCCTTGTAACTGAAGACTTGTGTTTTATAAAGTTGCTATTTTTCATAAAAATAATTTTTTTTTTTGTAAAACTAATGGCACCATCTATACCTTAAATCTTATTACTATTTTATTTTGCTTCTTATATTGTGCATTCTGTCAGAATATTTTTCAGCAAGAAATTAATAGTTTACCGCACCATTTCGCACAATTTTGCGTCGACGGACAAAAATGTAAGCCAGTTCTCGTGATTATAATTTTGTATTAGTCTTGCCAAAAACAGTTGATTATTTCATAGTAGATGTTCTTTATATTTCCTATAGCTGATCTGTATTTATTCCCCAACTTATCAATCATCCTCTTTTTTGAAAGAGAAAAGTTTATACCAAATTATTTCTGTGTGGGTGTTGTACTTTTCTCCTCCTACTGTTGTACGTTTTTGTACTTCTATATGGAACACTACGAGTACATACTTTTTTTTTGTACTTTTGGGTTTCGTGATAATTTGTAAATTATAACGACTGTTGGCAATTTATGCACAAACAGCACCAGTAGCTTCCGCCAAATGTATACCTCAGAACTAGCTCACCCCCAACCCCTGTCTTGTCATTGCCAGCACCGTCATTGTATTATAAACTTATTATTATGCTAAAGGATTATCTGGTTTTGTTGTTAACAATAACCATCCTAGAGAGCTGGGAAGCCTCGCGTGGCTGGGGAAAAGTTATTGTTTTGGTGAGAGAGAGAGAGAGGGAGATAGAGGGTGTTGAAACATAAAACTGCGTATTTTAATATCACACCAAATTAAACCAACTCAAAGAAGGCAAATAATAATGCTAGGCAGGAATTTAATTTAAACACGTTTTTTAAGTTCAGCTCAGTTATATTGATGAGTTGTTCTTGTTTGTGCGAATGGATTTCCCATTTCTCCCAAGAGAACATGTTGTCATTGTTCAGTGCGATAGGGATGAGCAATTTGTGTCACTTAATTTAACTTATCATTCATATGCCTTCCTCTATGGAGAGGTCATAGCAGAGTGAAAAAATCTGTTTCGGCGATCTTAATAAATCCTTCAATGGACAAACATTTTATCGTTAATATTACACAAATATTGTCCTGCTGTTTTATTGTCTTGTGTATACGTTCGTTAAAGGATTTTAATGTCTCATGTCGGCTGTTTATTGAGAGTAAAAATAATAAATAAAAAATATGGCAGAGCTGTAGTTCATACTGTGGCATAGGAAGGGTTAAGTGTCAGTTCTACGAGTATGTATTCTACATAAGATTTCACCATGAGATCAATAGAAATTCAATAATACAGGGTGGGCCAAATAAGACCTATTGTGTAAAACGAATAGCGTATTGTAGTCGTTGTTGGTGGTCTTGCGGTAGCAGTGCTTGCACAATTTGAATTTTGTATGGGTACATCTTAAGATCCAACTTTAAAACTCTACGCAATGTCGTTCTGGAAACGACCAATTGACTTAAACGACGGCAACTTGAGACAGAAGAAGTCCACGAGGGTTTAACGTGAGTCTCGCCGTAAAGGCCTTAATCACGAAGTGCGACACACTGGGCATATTACAATGCGATTTCCGGCGGCCCCCTGGGATAGCCAAGTAAAACTTGGGCTATCTAGGAAAAGGGGCTGACAATTGTGCTATCAACACATATTGTCAGCCCTTTCTTCGCAGCCAGGAGATACCAAATTGATTATGCTAGTATGGGACATTGGCGGAGGTGAGGCCTATCTTACCACCTCTGCTACTCTATGGGTCTGTAGAACCCGGTTGCAATGCAACTCCACATTCGAGCACAAAGTCTCTACCAGCGATTTTGGTATCTACCACAACCCGCGTGATGCTCCCACTAGGGGTCCAACACCAAATGATCAGGCGGGAACTCGGTCCCGGTGCCTCCTGATCCCCACGCTACCGGCCAAACTCACCGGTTGGAGCTGCGCAGCAAAGCACATAGCAAAGCTACTACCAAATCGTGATTTATACACCATACGTCATGGGATTGTGGCAAAAGATACAGACTGGACATTTTTACATACCTGCAGGCACCGGGACCCCAGGCAGATGGAACCGTCGATACTACATTGCAAAGATGCAGTATTCTCACCGGTGGGAGGCGGGGAAAACTCCAAACCCCTTCCGCTCCGTGACGGTGAACGGCAACCATGAAAGATAGACATAGGGAAGACCCCATGCCTGTCCGTAACCTCCGAGATATCAACAAGATACAGATGACAGGGCGCAAACCCGAGACCTGCCCGTTTGTATCCCTATCACCCCCGGTACCAGACAAAGCCTCTGGTCAAACTTCGTAGATAATCTAACTCTGTAGAAAATTTACTTCCAGTTTCAACCCCTTGCGGCCCAGCGACTGGTGCCCCCGCAAACGAGCACACAGCTGCCGACTATCAAGCTAAATGGGATTGTGGGATCAGCATGATGGCGAGTTGAGACAGATGGATCATCTGCACTCTGCCGCACAGTTTCCACGTTATCTTTAGTGCGAATATTTCGATGGGCACCTCGTCCAGGACGGTCGGTCACTGAACCCAGTTCCTCAAAGCGACCGACCAAACTCCTAATCATGAAGGCTGTAGGAGCTGATCTAGAATTAAAATGTTGCCGATATATACGCTACGTTAAAACAATTGATCGTTGACAAGAATAGAAAAACTCGATAATTTTAACGCGTTGTGTTGTACTGTAGGGTTCCATAATAAATTTCCAACTGTTCAATTATAACCTACAAAAAGGGAAAAATAAATATGTCGAAAAATAAAAAAGTTATTTGTGCTTAACATTAATAGGTCTTATTTGGCAACCGAAAGAAAAAGGTACTGCAGGCAATCAGCCAAAAAATACGTTAGGAAATTCGCGCTCTTACGGGACTCAAACACAAACTAGCTTTCTTCTGTTGAATTGTACGACCACCACTATGTACAAAAAATTGTGCTCTACGTTTATATCAACACAAATGACTTTTTAGCTACAAAAAGTATATAAACCAAGTTTTTAACCGTATAAAAAATCGTATAAAATTTGTTGTATTTAGTTCGCATCAGGGACCGGCACCGAAACGATATTACACTCAAAAATAGTTTTGATTTATTTCAGTGTCTTGAATCTAAATCTGAAATATACAAAAAGGCCGCATTTATAAACGTTTATCAAAGGTTTAATAATTAATTGTTCATAATGAAAACATTTTTCCATAACCTTCAATAAATTACTATGAATAAAGCCCAAAGTAGTTATTCGGATTCCGACAACTGAATCAATATTGTAATGAATTTTGCTGTCGTTTCATACATTCAAAAATAATTTATAAATACAATTTTGTTACAAATTTATTTCTGATTCCTACACTCGAAATGAAATTAGAAACAATTTTGATTTTGTTTCCTACACACGAAACGGAAATATAGGGTGTCCCAACAAGAACGCAAGATTTAAATTTGGCGCCATTCGAAGTGTCATTGTTTGACATTTGAACAATTGTTATTGTTTGCTAGTAGAAGGTAGAGATTAGTAAAAATGGAGCGCTACACGAATGAACAACGCATTCTCATTTTGTGAAATTTTTTTACCAAAATGGTGAAAGTTTTGCGGCTACAGTTCGCAAATTGCGATCAATTTGGGATCACAATAATGCTCCAAAAGAGTCAACTGTAAAGACATTAATGGATAAATTTGCCAAAACTGGGTCTGTGATGTGTAGTGATGTAAAGACAACAAAGCGCCTTCGACCAGGTTGATCGACCGAAAAAGTCGCAGCTGTACGTGATGATGTCGCTCAAACTCCATCCACCTCAATTTAACACCGAGCTCAGCAAATTGGTGTCTCCAAATCTACTGTGCAGCTAATTTTGATGAAAGATTTGCATTCAGTTTACTCAGGAACTGAAGCCAGCTGAAAATGGACTGCAAAGGGAGTTCGTTAATGGGGTATTGCAGATACAACATGAAAATGCTGATTTTGCAATAACATCATCCTCAGTGACGAGGCTCATTTCCATCTTGATGGCTTCGTCAATAGGCAGAATTGTCGCATTTGGGGTGAGGAAAATCCTCGTGTGATTCACGAGAAGCAAATGCATTCTCAACGTGTCACTGTTTGGTGTGGATTTTGGGCTGTTGTTCCATACATAACCTCATTCTGTCTACTTTACGATATAATAAATTTTCACGATTTTTTTTTAATGTCTGTGTTTTATTTAAAATTTAAATCTTGCGTTTTTCTTGGGACACCCTTTAATTATACAATAGAAATTAATTACACCATTTCGCTTACGATTTCTTTTACAAAATTTTTGCGTTGGTTCAATATGTGAACTTAATAATGCCTAATTTATTAAATGTGTAAATGATTCCAAGAGAGAAAGCATTTTCGGTAAATTTTGATTTTTCGCATAAATTCTTATATACGTAGAATTGCAAATTAAATTAGCTCGAAATTGTTGCCTTTTGGCAAATTATAAACATTAACTGAAAAGGCAGAGTTTATTCCAATAACATATTCTATGGTAAAATTTATTCAAAAATATCCTTAAGCCATGCAATTAATTTGCCACATTCTTTTTAAATTCATTTCCACAGCCCATATTCAACATATTCTTCCGAGAATGGAAATATAAATTCTTAGAGAGGATATTGCACCATCAATTATGGAACTAAAATGCAACATTTACTTATATTTACTAATTCAGTTCCAACAATTTCCTATAAATATTGTGTTAAATTATTAATAAATATTAGTTAGTATTAGTTGTTTGCTGAACCAGTCGACTCGAATGCCACAAAACCACAAAACTTCGAATAATCAACTGGGAAGGGTGGCCTGAAAGACTGAGAGAAAGGACACATCGAAAAACACATTTCATTCAAAATTCGGAAAAAAAACATATGTCGAATGCATGAGTAAATCAGTTTATCTGACTGCTGTCTCTAAAATAGTTCTGAATATATTTGAATGATCACCATACTGGGACAACAATTCTATTAGACAAACTACGATAAGGAAATTAAAGCCTTTAAAAAATTCACAAAATTTAGCCCGGAAGCCAGCGACAAATTCCCAGTTGCCGTTCATAAAGATCAAGTCAACCACGTAATTGTCAAAAAGAAAATCCTGTTAAGCAATTCTGTCCATAAAAGAAATTAATATTTATCCAAGGATTCGCCGTTTATTGCTGATTGATTTATATGAAAACATACTCATGGTTTCCAACACCTTGATTGTAACTAAATGGCCTTCTTTCCGGTATGGCCAATTCTGTGTGGCAGAATAAAAAGGAGGTAAAAACTGTAAGACCCAAAAAAGCCATCAGTCCATGTTGTCGAGGAAGAGCGAGCGCACTTTCAAAGTCTTGCCGATGTATCCTCCTATACAAAAAAAAATCCGTTTCGTTCCGCATCTGTAATTTTCGTTGCAGTTTTATTTCGCTTGTGCAATATTTTATAATTTGCCTCCGGTTAAACCTCAACTATAATGCCAGCCAGCCATCACAGAAATAAACTGATGGACGGCCATCAAGTAAACCCTGAGTCATCCACCAAAGACCAGCTATCAAAAAAGCAGACAACAATAAAGTTAAGTTTTTTGTTGTTTTTTTTTTTGTTTTTTTTGGTAAATAAATATTTCACAAAAAATTATAAACATCCCCAAGTACACAAATAAAATAACCTATGTATATGTAAAACACACATATTGTTGACGTTTAAAGGATATCTTCACAAGAACGATGACGACGACATCAGAAGCATCACACGGATGGATCTCTGAAAATGTTGTCAGTTTATTTCTTTAGTTTTTTTTTCTTTTGCTTAACGAAGCAGTTGTTGCACTTCAGCATATTTTATCCGTATTTTGTCAGTTAACAAAAATAAACTTTCGTTGAGGTCCTTCCCGTTTTATCTTGTTGCTGTTGTTGTTGTTGTAGCACAAGAATATTACTATTTGTTTCGTTAACATTCTGTTGTAATCTGCATCAGACGGTCTCTTGGCATCCATCGTTCCCACTCGTATTTGCATATAGAGTCGTTGCTGAGTGGAACCGTACAGGATGAAGAGGGCGGCTCCTTATCGCACTTCATCATTATCGTGTGTAGAGTGACAGGAATGAACTTTTCGTGTTACCAAAGTTAACAATAGCAATGACAACACCACAATATGTTCCTTTAAAGGATATTCCCTATGCCTTTTGAAGTATCCGAAAGCTTAACTTTGTGTTGGTGACTTTGTTGGTTGCAGCCGTTTGTCTCAGTTGTTGCAGGTGGTGGTAGTGGTGGTGGTGGTGGTGGTGCCAGTGTTTCCTCTCGTCTCAACTGAAAGGCGCTAGCGAATGCACCTTTGTATGGTATAAAGTTCACATATGGATACAGAATCCTGTGGGATAGGGTAACACATATGGGATGAGGAAAATTCGAAAACGACCACTTAAGTGAGATTACTGAATTTGTGTATTCATTTAATATTAAGAGGCATTTAAAAGCGTTAGCTGAAATAATAAATCATGTAATTATTAACAGATAAATAGCCGGTTATCTGAATGATTATTGTGTTGTTATTTAAAAGTAATTTTTCTTCTGTCTTTGTGGAAACTACACCGAATAATGTGATCCTATCAGTATAAACCCAAAATCCATATGCAATTTTCTTAAAGTTTATGCTTTCTCAGTAAAAAAAAAAATTAAAATTGTCGTTATGTCCTGTTTCATTTCAGTTTACGATGTAAATGAAGAAGTTTAATGGTGAGAAAATATCACTGACATTTCTAGTTAATATATATTAACATACATATGCGGTGATAATTTTTTGATTAAAGACAAATTACGGTGCCCGACTAAAATTGGGGAATTGGGGCTATCGCATCGCAAGTCACAAGATCTTTATCATATGACACCTTTGACATAATCCATGCTAAAGACAAAATAGTTCCTGGAAGACCTTGATGTTTGTGCTTGCCACACACCATCACCTTTATAGTTTCAATGAAAATGTAACAGAATTTTAATTCAAGAAAAATTACGGTGCCCGACTAAAATTTGGGAAGATGTCGTGCTATCGCATCCCAAGTTTCAGATCTTTATCCTATGACACCTTTGACATGGTGCATGCTAAAAGCAAAATAGTCACTGAAAAATATTGATGTTTATGCTTCCCACACACCTTGACCAAAATATTTTCAATGAAAATGTAAAAGAATTGATGAAACTGAATCTCTTAATACCGAAAACTTGCGAAAATGCCATAAGAACTATCATTTCATATCACTTATCTGGAATATGAGAACTCTATCTTTAGAGAAATATAATTATACTGTCCTCAAAAGATATCAAATATTACGTGATGCTGAAAATATGATAGATACGAAGTGATTAAAATTGAAAAACTGTTATTTATGTTGCTGACGTTAAGCAAACAGACACGAATTTGAATGTGAATTGATAGCTAAAGCCTCAACAGTACTTGCACCAATGAATTTATTTTCAAATTTCGAATAAATGAATTATCGTGGTTTCTAAACAAGAAAAACATGTTCTACTTTGGATCTAATTATCGAAATAACGTTGCTATAAACTTTCCAAAAAATGTCATAAAATTTCTATATGCTAAGATTTTTGATAAGATTTTTAAAGAATGTTACAATTTCTGTCACATCGGATGATATGTACTTTCGTTACTTCAATTGAAGATATGAGATTTGTAGTGAATATATTACATTATAGTACCGTATTTATACATTTGCATAACAATTGCTATGCCAATCATTAAATTACAAGAACGGTTAGGGAAAATGTTACAGAAGGGTTATTTGATCAGTTTTTAAATATTATGCTATTTTCTCAATATTATGCCAGAGACGATAGGAATTACAGTTTCGTATTAAACAAGAAATTTATTTGACTAATTTTATAAACACTTAATTCATATGTTTACAATACTAACGTAC
>JAHXMU010022395.1:0-15350 GCA_019455685.1 Philornis downsi | reverse complement strand
AAAAAACTTACAATAGAAATTTCAGGTTTAAATAAAACTCGTGTGGCTATTAGTGTTTGCACCGTAAAATCTTTAAATTTGCCCACCCAGTCATTGGATTACAAAAAGTTGTCGCAAAGTTATCGCCACCTGCGAAATCTTCCAGTTGAGAGTTATACCGACGCGGAACCAAAGCTATTAATTGGATTGAACCATTTCGATTTGGGCATTTCAAGTAAAATCCGTAAGGGATCTCCACATGAGCCCGTGGCTATTTACACAAAACTCGGATGGATTGTTTATGGCGCCGTAGCTGAAAATATTGATACATGTAAGCATTTTAATTATCACATATGCGAGTGTTCTGCGTCTGATGAATTAGATGAATTGGTTAGAAGCTTTTATTCTCTGGAAAGTGTGGGCATTAGTGTTAAAGATCCTCTTCTTGCCGAAAATGATAATCGTGCTTTAGTGCTGCTAAATACATTCACTAAGCGACTCGAAAATGGTCATTATGAGGTTCCACTCTTGTGGAAGTTTGATTTCATTGAATTGCCAGACAGCTATGAAATGGCTTTAAAACGACTTTTTTGACCTTTTCAACATTTTTAAAGACACAATTTCCAAATATCTTTCAAAAGGCTATATACGAAGATTGAATAGTAACGAAATCCACCGCGCCGATGGGAAAGTTTGGTATTTACCGATTTTTGCTGTTTTTAATAAAAACAAGCGGGTAAATCACGCGTTGTGTGGGACGCTGCAGCGAAAGTAAACGGTTCATCTTTAAATTCATCTATGTTAAAACGTCCCGACTTATTGGCCTCTTTGCCATCTATCCTTTTTAAATTTCGTCAGAAGCATGTGGCTGTGTGTGGAGACATCGAGGAGATGTTTCATCAGGTGCATATACGGCCCGATGACGGCGACGTACAACGATTTCTCTGGCGCGATTGCTTGCAAGATAACAATCCAGATGTATATGTAATGGATGTTATGATATTTGGAGCCACATGTGCACCTAGCATTTCTCAATACGTAAAAAATACAAACGCTTCTCAATTCAAAAATGAATTTCCCGCAGCTGCTAGATCTATAATTGAGAATCATTATGTAGATGATCTGCTGGATTCTGTTGATACTCCTCATGAGGCAATAAAACTTATTTCGGATGTGTCCTATATTCATAAACAAGCTGGCTTTAATATAAGAAATTGGATTTCTAATGATAAGTTAGTGACAAACTCTCTCGCAGAAACTAATTCAAAAGTGCCTGAATTTGAAAGAAGAAAAACAAATTGAAAAGGTCTTAGGCGTATTTTGGGAACATCAGGAAGATGTTATAACCTTTAAAATTTCTGAATGGCTAATGCAAAATGAAGTATTTTCTGGGAGTAAATCTCCTACAAAACGGGAAATGCTGAGATTAGTAATGTCAATTTACGACCCCCTTGGCCTTATCGGACATATTATTATATACGTAAAGGTACTTATGCTAGAAGTATGGAGATCTAAAATCGATTGGGACGATAGAATTCCCTCAGAATTAGCAACCAAATGGACTCAATGGGTTAAAATTTTACCTGATATCTGTAAAATTAACATTCCTCGTTGCTATTTAAAAAATTTCGTCAACTATAATGAAGTCGACATACAACTGCACACGTTTGTTGATGCCAGCAAAGATGGATACGCAGCTGTGTGCTACTTAAGATTGAAAAAGGATGACACCATCTAAAACTAGGGTGGCACCTATAAAAATAACTTCGGTTCCACGGCTTGAATTAATGGCTGCCCTGATAGGGGCTCGTTTTGCCAAATATATTATCGATAATCACGATATCAAAATCTGCAAAAAATACTATTGGTCCGACTCAAAAACCGTACTAAGCTGGATAAACTCTGACCATCGGAAATATAATCAATTCGTAGCCTTCCGAATAACTGAAATTTTGGAATTATCTTCAATCAATGATTAGTGGTGGGTCCCAAGCAAGCAAAATGCTGCCGACGATGGCACAAAATGGGCAAAAATTCCGACCATGACAGACTCCTGTAGATGGTTGAAAGGGCCAGATTTTTTATTTCAACCTGAAGAAGATTGGCCTAAAATTAAAGCTCCTCATGAGCCAACGGAGGAAGAACGTGCTCATCACTCATTCCCAGTTTTAAAATTGGACATTATAATTGATGTGCTCAGATTTTCGAAATGGAATCGTCTTTTAAGATCCACAGCCTACGCTTTACGGTTCATTTCGATTTGTCGCCGGACAATTACAAATCTACGCGGCGAGTTAACTCAAGAAGAGCTTCGAAAAGCTGAAATTACTTTGTATAGGCAAGCGTAGTCGAAGAAATATTATGCTGAAATTGCAGCTCTAAAACTGAATCAGGCTATACCAAAGTCAAGCGATATTTATAAAAAGTCACCGTATTTAGACAATGCCATTTTACGAGTGGATGGTCGAATCGATAACGCAGATATTCCCTTGGAACATAAGCGACCAATTATTCCACCAAGAGAATGTTATATTACAAAACTCATTGTGATGAATTTTCACGAAAAGCTACACCATATGAACCATGAGACTGCCATCAATGAAATTCGACAACAATTTTTAATTTCAAAGCTTCGGGCCACGTTTAAATCAACTATACGTTCTTGCCAAATGTGCAAAATTAAAAAAGCTTTACCTCAAAATCCGCAAATGGCAAAATTACCAAGGGCTCGTGTCGCCTCACATATGGCATCATTTACATTCACCGGACTTGACTTTTTTGGACCTATCCACGTCACAGTTAACCGTCATACTGAAAAACAGTACGGCTGCTTATTCACTTGTTTGACGGTCAGGGCAGTTCACATTGAAGTTGCACATTCACTAACAACGAGCTCCTGTATTCTGGCTATTCGTAACTTTATGGCACGAAGGGGAGCTCCACTTGAATTCTACAGTGACAACGGAACGAATTTTGTCGGCGCAGAAAAGGTGCTACGAGAGACTTTGGAAGATGTGAATAGAAACGAGTTGGTAAAGACTTTCACAACTACGACAACAAAATGGAATTTTAATCCTCCGGCCTCACCACATATGGGAGGTTCCTGGGAGCGTCTAGTACGTTCAGTAAAAACGATTTTGTATAAAATTATGCCTTCAAGACCTCCGAGCGATGAACTTCTATTAAGTATGTTGATAGAAGTGGAAAATGTCATAAATTCAAGACCTCTTGCATATGTTCCTGTAGATGAAGAGACTGAAGAAGCTGTAACGCCAAATCACTTCCTAGTAGGAAGTTCTAGCGGACTTAAGCCGATGTCGTTTTGCAGTGTTAGCGCCGATTTATTAAAGCGAAGTTGGCTATCTTCGCAACAATATGCCAACATATTTTGGAGGAAGTGGCTAACGGAATATTTGCCACCGCTGACTTGTAGATCTAAATGGCACGACAGACCAAAACCTTTATGTCAGGGGAACTTAGTGATCATTGTTGACCCTTCTCTTCCACGTAATGTATGGCTGCGTGGGAAAGTCATGGAGACGAGATTGGCAAGTGATGGACAAGTTCGAAGTGCTAAAGTACTTACTCAACGTGGGGTTCTAGAGAGACCTGCAGCGAAGCTGGCGATTTTAGAAGTTGCTCCTCAACAGAAGTCTGGCTGCGAAGAAGTTTCTAGCCATACTGCGGGGGGAATGTTAGCGCCACTCCCAAAATCCCACTGATTTCAGAACAATTTGGAAACCCTTTAGTAGTTAAGCTGAAATACATTTTTCTAACTGTGAATTGTTAAATTTAACGAAACTTAATTAATGTCAAGTAGCGTCCCTGAGCCTTCGCCATTTTAAGCGTTGGAAAGAATCACCCCATCTGGCGAGCCCTAGCTGCGCTAAACGCCAGAATACCAGCGGTTCCAATAATCTGACAACAAGCTTTTGGAGAATCATTACCCAGGTGACAAAACAGTACATATTCCTAGCGGTCTGCCGTATAAGTCTTTTATTTAATACATGTTGTTCCCAACAAGCTTTGATGTACGACATTTAAGAAATTTTTGCTGAACTTGCTCAGAACGTGACTTAGTCTGTGACGTGTGTTCAAAAAAGGTGAATTTTCAAATTTCGCGGGCTACGTACATTCGACTTTCGATTATTATTTTTTTTATGTTGGTACACTCGTCTCAAAGATATGTTGACGGTTTTATCCATATAGCATGTTTAGTTTGTAAGGGGCATAAATAAAACAAGTGTTTTGCGTGTTCGGCAATTCGGTTTTTATCTCCTCAATCCTCGCAAAACGCCGTCCTTTCAAGGGTCTTCTTCTCTTCTCTTGGGAACAGAAAAAAGTCGCAGGGGTCCAAATCTAGTGAATACGGTGACTGAGGCATGATAACGGTGTGGTTTTTGGCTAAATAACCTCTCTCTGGCTACTTCTTGGAAAGAACAAAAGAGCCACAAATTACCGATTTTTTCTTAGAGCGATTAACAAAAAGCCCATTAGCCGATTATATTAACTTGCGCGCTGTATCAAAATCGAAATAATGCGTTCCAAATCAGCTGAAGAACTTACAGAAGTTAGAACTCGCCTCATCATAGTGACTCAAAAACATCACTGTTTTAAGGAATACCAGTCTTTATCACAAAACCGTCAAATCCATTCTTAGACTCACAAGGAGTAGTCAGAGCTTAAAGAAGACTGGCACAATCTACATCAAAATTATCTCAACTCTTAGTCGCATTTATTCACCAATTTACCATTCACGGAGGGAATCATTTGGTAATACGAGTTTTACGAATGGGATTTTCGATATTTCGAGTAAAAGTCGTAGTCAAAAACGTGATAAACAACTATGAAACTTGCATTTTGTATAAACGTCATACACAGAGTTAAATAATGCCATCATTGCCCCCTGAAAGAACAACGCTATCTAGACCCTTCACAAATACGGGTGTCGATCTTGCAGGACCCTTTTCCATTAAAAGAGGAGCAGGTCGATTTTTTTGTAGTAAAGGTTACGTCTGCATTTTCGAATGCTTCGCAACATAAGTTGTACATTTGGAAGGCACAAGCGACCTCAAGACGGAAGCATTTCTAGCAGCCCTGGCGAGATTTATTGGACGGAATGGCTGTCCAGCATGTATTTTTTT
The DNA here is from genome assembly GCA_019455685.1 of Philornis downsi. Lineage (NCBI taxonomy): Eukaryota > Metazoa > Arthropoda > Insecta > Diptera > Muscidae > Philornis > Philornis downsi. The sequence continues at coordinate 10,227 of JAHXMU010022395.1, read as the reverse complement.
CCGATAATGGAACCAACTTCACAGAAGCTGAAAAAATATTGGAGAAAGATCGTTTAGCGTTCACCAAGACCTTTCAAACCAATATGACACATCAGTCAAGTCATCAAGATCTTCAATGGAAATTCAACCCTCCTGGAGCCCCTCATGTGGGTGGACTCTGGGATGCCGGTGTTAAATCCTTCAAAATACACCTTAGAAAGTTTATACCCGCAATATCATTCAGTTTTTAAGAGCTTTCCACGATTTGAGTACGAATAGAAGCTTGTTTAAATACTAGACCCCTGAGTCCTGCCAGTAATGACCCCGACGATTTAAACCCTTTGACATCAGGACATTTTTTTTGTCGGCACTCCCTGAACCTGAACCTGACGTATTAAGCGACAACTTACGTCTCATTAATAGGTGACAGCGATTAAAATTTGTTTCGCAAAACTTTTGTCAAAGGTGGAAGTCAGAATATCTCGCAGAATTACTTCGCCGATAGAAATAGAAATATCAGTGGGAAAAAACTCAAAGTAAATGATCTTTATCAAAGATGAAAGATTTCCCCCGAATGAGTGGAAATTGGGTCAGATAACAATACCAGAATTGTAGAATTCAGAACTTCTAGTGGCATCACAAGAAGACCAATAAGAAAAGTTGTTAAACTCATTGCGGACTGACTAATAATTACTATATTAAATCTTTGAAAAATATGCATTAATCACGTTTTCCATACCATTTTAGTAATGGCAGGATACCTTCCACGGCAAGACCATTCGGCACAACGTCCACATCCTTCACACGAGAGACACCCGCGGCCAAGCGGCCTGCAGTTTGTGCAGGGCAGACATGCCCTGATGACTTGTCGGCGGTTTCGCGAAATTTCCCCGCTAGCGAGATATGTGATCGTGGAAAGAAGAAAGTACTGCCGAAATTGCCTGGCAAGAAGCCATATAGCTTCAGATTGCGCAACGGTCGGAGGCTGTCGGAACTACGACGAAAGGCACCGTATTTTTTGCTTCATGGTACGCCACAGCTAGTAGTAAGGCGGTTCGGAGTAAACGATCGACCATTAACAAAGGAGCCGTTTTCGTAGAGCGGTGAGTCGCGACTGGCAGAGTCCGGGTTTCGACGTCTGAATTTGTCGTCCCTACGGCAGTAAGGACGTCAATTTTCAAGGGTCAGTCTCATGTCGAAGCATTCGACCAGTACGCCGACCCTAACCCTGGCTGCAATACGCCGATGGTCTTAGAATTGGGAGCTGACGTCTACACAGCTATCATTCAAGATGGTGCCAACAACACTGGGCTTGGAAAAATTCAGGCATACAAAACCACATTGGGTTTCGTATTTTGTGAATCTGGTGAAGTGCCTAGAAAGTAGCACTAAATTGTTGCACAGTGCTGCCCCGTCTGCCAACTTGACGAATGTTAACGGCCGCCAATATATCATCATCATCATATATTATCAGCGGGAATAGTCTAGTTGTGCATTTCAAATTCGGTAGTCGATCCCCCGCGCATTGTGACAAATTGGAAAACAACGGGATATACACCCACAAAATATAATTTGTACAAAACACAAAAAAATTTGTGAAGGTAAACTATAACATTAAAAATTAACATTGAAAAAAAAGAAACTAAAATTGTTAAAAATACAAAAATGAATAAAGGAACAATTATTCTGAAACATATTTACAACATGTACAACAAGAAATAACTTGTTATTTGAAACAAACAAAAAAACAAACAAATCCTTGTAAACCGGACACTAAAGTGCAAATTTTGACTATAAAATAAGAAGTGTTGTGCCCTGAACTATAAAATGGAAAAGTCCAGTAATCCAAAAGCAAACTTTAAACAAGTGACTTTGGATAAAAAAAAATAATATAAAACTTTGAAAAGTGGCTTTAGAGATAAAAAAAAGTGCAAGAGAACAAATAAAGGGGCAATGGAACTACCTCGTAATTTTCTAGAGGAATTCGAGGATTCTTTGGATGATCGTGCTAAAATTCCAACTTGAGTGAAATTTAATACTTTTTTAACTAAAAAATTCAAGACAATAGAGCAAGTTGGAAATATGCAAATGGGTCGAACGAAGAATAATCAGCCTAGACTTGATAAATATTTTTTGGAAGATAAATGCATAAACTCTTTTCAATTAAACATGATACAGCAAAAAAACGGGAATGAAAGATAATCACATTACAAAAATGCAAAGAGGATCCAGCTATGAAAATAAACAAACTTGCCTGCTTTGCAAGAGCAATCATATATTGCGAAATTGCCCAAAATTTATTAAAAAGTGTATAAATCATAGGATTGGCTTTGTCAAAACTTCAAATTTTTATTACAATTGCCTCTCGGATAACCATGGCGCCAAAAATTGTAAAAGTCGATACAACTGCACAGAATGTAATCAAACACAAAAAACTATATTGCATAAGGGCAACACTACCCAAGTTATACAATAACCAATACACATACATTCTCCACCAATGCATTGCTCAAACATCGTCTTTTTATATATATAGCCATCTTCAACTTTAAGGTCAGGTAAACGTAGTTTATGCTCATTTATTTGTTTAATTAATTCTAAGTATTCGTCGCTTTCGAATTTCACTGTCTCAAAATCTAACATTTGTTCCTTGGTAATTTCGTCAACTATCTTACCTTGTGGACCCCTGGATAACATGTCGGCTACCAGGTTGTCCGGTCCTTTTCGGTGCTCTATGTTGAAATTATAAACCTGAAGCTGTAACGACCATCTAGCCATCTAATCTTCCACTCAAATCTTTAAGAGATAACACGCGCCCTAGTACTAGTACGGCAGCTCTTACCACCCTAGTACAGTCCACTTCTAGTCAAGATCATGCACATGTTAAAACTTTGACTCTACAAGAGAACAATTTGCTAAACTTAGTTCAACAAAATCATGAAACTTTGCTTTTTACTGCTATCGTATAAATTGAGCCGCTCGGACAAAAATACGATGTAAGGGCGATTACCGATTCAGGATCACAGTTAACATTTATATCTGAGAAACTGAAAAATTGCTAAAGATTGCCGACAAAACAAAATTTAGTTTACGTAACCGGCCAGAATCAGATTATTTCTGAGACATCGTCTCAGGCCGGATTCTTCATTTAATCTGAAAGTATGAGCACTATTACTGAGGACCCTTCCATCAAGTTTGCCGCTGTTGTCCTTCTGATTGGTTTGGACATATGACCCTTGATATACGATATGAAAAATACTATGTATTCATTTGGGATACTCCTTGCACATTTGGCTGGATTTTAGGAGGATCCGTTGCACAAATAAGTCGTAAAGAAACTCACATCTCTCTGTTTAATACCACTTTTTTGGAGAAAGCACTTACACGCTTTTGGGGGGTGGGGGAAACCCCAAAAAAGTTTTGAGGTCGGAAGAAGACACATTTCGGTAAGAAGTCTTCAAAAATACAACGCAGCGCAATAGCTCTGGAAGATACATAGTAACACTACCCTTTAAATCTTGCGAAGAAATCGGACTTTCGCGAAACATCGCTCTGGCACAATTCCATAGGATGGGTAAAAATCTGGAAAAGGCAATGGAAATCAAGGAACAATGTGATCAGGAACTTCGTGGGTACATAAACCTGGGACACATGAAGAAAATATCCCCCCGGGATATCAACAAAATCCCGAATTACTACCTGCCACACCAGGCTATCATCAAACCAGATCGGGTAACAACAGAACTGAGAGCTGTTTTCAATGGATCACGCCCATCATCGAACAAGAAAATCCCCAATGACATATCCAGGACCAATACTTCAGCAAGATTTAGTATTGCAGATATTGAAGTGGAGATTTTTCAAGTTTGTCTTTAATGCTGACGTTACAAAAATGTACCGCCAGATACTTCTAGATTCAGCTCAAACAAGTTATCAGATAATCGTGCACAGATTTTCATCAATTGAACCTATAGATGATTGCGAGCTTTTCACAGTAACTTTTGAAGTAAATTGTGCTCCCTTTTTTGCCCTACGCGTATTAATTTAACTTGCTGAAGACGTGACGGAAATATATCCCTTAGGTGCAAACATAACTAAACAAAATCTTTATGTCGACGACGTTCTTGCTGGAGCTTACACCTTAGAAGGCACTATAAAGTATCTCACAGAACTTATATCAGCGTTTAAATAAGCAGGCTTCGAATTAATGAAATGGACGTCAAATGACCTGAGAATTCTTGAAAACTTACCAACTGCCCCTATTAAGAAAAAATCATTGCCTCGGCTCGAACTTTGCGGAGCTGTTTTGCTGTCAGACTTAGCAGTTGGACAAAATGTCGATACATTACTGGACAGACTCTACAATAGTTTTAGCGTGGCTTAAGAAACCGCCTTGCACATGGAGCAACTTTCTGGGCAATCGAGTGTCGCATATCATAAAGAACGTAGGAAATAAACATTTATTCACATGTTAATTTGGAACGAAATCCAACCGATATCGGAAGTCGAGGATGTACACCTACACAATTAAAGGGCAGCAACTTTTGGTGGCACGGACCTAAGTGGCTGAAATTACCTAAAAATCAATGGCCTTCATCCAAAACTACGGAGTATGCAACCCTAGAAGCAAAATCAATCAAAGTTTTCACAACGACGAGCTTGGAAGATCCTTTGGTTCGATTTTCTTCACTTTCGCGTGGATTGAAAGTTTTGGTGAAAGTCCTTCGATGGCGGCAGAGAATTGTGGATAAAAGAAACAACAATAGCTATCCAATAGAGCCCATAGCAGGTGAAGAACTTACAGAAGTTAGAACTCGCCTTATCGTAGTGACTCAAAAACATCACTGTTTTAAGGAATACCAGTCTTTATCACAAAAACGTCAAATTTCGCATAGCAGCGGCATTTTGACTTATAAATCCATTCTTAGACTCACAAGGAATAGTCAGAGCTTAAAGAAGACTGGCAGAAACTATATCCTTATCATATAATGAGCGACATCCCATATTTTTTCCATATGGCGCTAGATTATCTCAACTCTTAGTCGAATTTAATCATCAATTTACCATTCACGGAGGGAATCGTTTGGTAATACGAGCTTTACAAATTTGATTTTGGATATTTCGAGTAAAAGTTTTGGTCAAAAAGGTGATAAACAACTGTAAAACTTGCATTTTGTATGAACGTCGTACACACAGTCAAATAATGCCATCATTGCCCCCAGGAAGAACAATGCTTCACAAATAGACCCTTTACAAATACGGGTGTCTATTTGCAGGACCCTTTTCCATTAAAAGAGAAGTAGGCCGAACTTGTTTTTATAGTAAATGTTATGTCTGCATTTTCGAATGCTTTCCAACATAAGTTGTACATTTGGAAGGCACAAGCGACCTCAAAACGGAAGCATTTCTAGCAGCCCTGGCGAGGTTTATTGGACGGCATGGCTGTCCAACATGTATTTTCCCCGATAATGGAACCAACTTCACAGGAACTAAAAAAATATTGGAGATAGATCATTTAGCGTTCACTAAGACCTTTCAAACCCATAAGGTCATCAAGGTCCTCAATGGAAATTCAACCCTCCCGGAGCTCCTCATATGGGTGAACTCTGGGATGCCGGCATTAAATCCTTCAAAAATCAGCTTAGAAAGTGTATTCCCGTAATGTCGTTCACTTTTCAGAGCTTCCCACGATTTGAGTACGAATAGAAGCTTGTTTAAATTCTAGACCCCTGAGCCCTGCCAGTGATGACCCCGACGATTTAAACCCTTTGACATCAGGACATTTTTTTGTCGGCACTCCCCCAATTGCACCATCTGAACCTGACGTATCAGGCGACAACTTACATCTCATTAATAGGTGACAGCGATTAAAACTTGTTTCGCAAAACTTTTGTCGAAGGTGGAAGTCAGAATATCTCGCAGAATTACTTCGCCGATAGAAATAGAAATATCAGCGGGAAAAAACTCAAAGTAAATGATCTTCATCAAAGATGAAAGATTCCCCCCGAATGAATGGAAATTGGGTCAGATAACAACACCAGAATTGCAGAACTCGGAACTTCTAGTAGCATCATAAAAAGACCAATAACGAAAATTGTTAAACTCATTGCGGACTGGCTAATAATTACTATATTATATATTTCAAAAATATGTATAATCACGTTTCCCATATCATTTTAGTAATGGCAGGAAACCTTCCACGGCAAGACCATTCGACAGAACGTCCACATCCTTCACACGAGAGACATCCGAGGCGAAGCAACTGGCAGTTTTCCTGCAGTTTGTGCAGCGAAGACCATACCCTGATGACTTATCGGCGGTTTCGCGAAATTTCCCCGCGAGCGAAATATGTGATCGTAGAAAGACGAGAGTATTGCCGAAATTGCCCCGCAAGAAGCCATTTAGCCCCAGATTGTGTGACGGTGGCAGGTTGTAGGAACTGCGGCGAAAGACATCATACTTTGCTTCATGGTGCGCCACAGAAGTTCATAAGGGTTTTATGTGAGTCTCGTCGTAAAGATCTTACTCACGGTGTGCGATACACTGGGCATATTACACTGCCAAAGCCCCTTTGGGATAGCCAAGTAAAACTTGGACTATCTAGGAAAAGGGGCTGACAATTTTGGTACCACGGGAATTGTTAACCGTTTCTTCGCAGCCAAGAGATACCAAATTAATTATGCTAGTATAGAACATAATCCCCATTGGAGGAGGTAAGGTCTATCTTAGCAACTCTGCTACTCTATAGGTCTGTAGCATCCGGTTGCAATACAGCTCCACATTCGAGCACAAAGTCTCTACCAGCGATTTTGGTGTCAACCACAACCCCAAATGATCAGGCGGGAACTCAGTCCCGGGGCCTCCTGTTCCCCACGCTACTGACCAAACTCACCGGTTGGAGCTGCGTAGCAAAGCAAAAAGCAAAGCTTGGTCGCCCTGTGGCAAAAGGGTACAGACTCGACATTTTTACACACCTGCAGGCACGGAGACCCCAGGCAGATGGAACGGCCGATACTACATTGCAAGGATGCAGTACCATCACCGGTGGGAAACGGGGAAAACTACAAACCCCTTCCGTTCGGCGATGGTGAACGGCAACCATGAAATATAGGAAAAACCCATTCCTGTCCGTACCCCTTGAGGGATCAAAAAGATACAGATGTCAGGGCACGAACCCAAGACCTGCCATGTGTATCCCTATCACCCCCGGTACCACACAAAGATTCTAGCCAAACTCTGTAGCTAGTCTACTTCCAGTTTCAACACTTTGCGGTGCAGCGACTGGTGCCCCATGCGCACGAGCAACAGCTGCCTACTATCAAGCTGAACGGGACTGTAGGATTAGCATGAGCCGAACACAGGTCAGACTGCCTTGAAAAGATCATCTGACCCATTTCCTATAACTACGCCGTTGTAACCTTACGCCGGGCAAAAGCTCTGGAAGCAAACACCGTTGCTCTAGCCAAAACACCCTGGGTAGAGAGCATATTGCTGACTATCCAGTCACCCCGTGGCCTTAGTATCGCTAATCCGTTGACGTCCCTTATATGTGAATATAAAGGGCATTCGCATAAAACGTGCCGCCAGTCTTCGACTGGTGCCCCACAGTTGCACGATTCGTGATCGGACTGGGCTCTCTTATGCAGAGATAAATAATTATGTACCGTCAGCAATAAACCAAGACAGATGTTAAAACCAAAGTTAGGGTTTCTTCCAACGAACCTAACATCTCGCAAAAATCTAAATGTAGTACGCCCGTTATGACCCTCTTCCCAAAATGTTTGCCGTCTCGACAAGACACATTCGTCGAAAAGCCCCCTAAGCTCAGCCCTACTCAAGCTCTCTACCTCCTCAATGGATCAGTTCGCTGCCGCCAGAGCATACCCTTTCCTGGCATGTAAGCCAATACTGTGTTTTTAACACAATTGTTGTGTGTACCATTGACACACATTAGTCATTTCATTGCTCATTAATATGTTAATGCATCCCGGAACATAATTTCCATAGGAAAAATGCACCGTGAACATTGACCTACATTAATTACTTCAATTTTTGTGATGTACTAACAACAGGGTAAATTTCCGCGACATCAAATTAGTTCACATTCTCAAGTGACAGAACCTACTTACAGCTACGCCCTATGCTGTTGGTGACAATAATATGACACCTTGCAAATTATTTGTCACAACATTCTTCCCCTCCACCAGGAATGATGCACGCATCGTTATAGCAGCTCTCCCGCTCCTTCAGCGCTTGCGGACCAATGTCCTTGTATTCGTGGACTTCGTGTTTGATTTCAGCACTGTCATCGGCGGGAACAAAAGTCAATGTCAATTTACCAGCACCAGGAACTGCGAAATCGGTGGCCTTATGCTCGTATCGATAGGCATGAGCGTGGCGGCCAATAACAATTGGTTTCTCCCGGTCGCTCACCAAACGTGGAATGTTTTTGCATATGATAACTTCACGGAACACAGTACCGCCAAGTATGTTACGAATTGTACCATCAGGGCTCTTCCACATCTTCTTCAATTTGAATTCTTCGACGCGTTTGTCATCGGCGGTTATGGTGGCACACTTAATGCCAACGTTGTACTTCTTCACGGCTTAGGCACAAAATAGTAACCTTATCGTCGGTTTTATCACGATTTTCCATGACCAAGTCGTAGGTGTGCAACTCAGTGTCCAAGGAGGGTAAAATCAGTTCGTCTTTAATGGACGACTAAATGATGCGGGTCATCTCATCACCCAAAATGTCAACAACGGGACCAGCACGAATTTTAGTTGTCATGTTTATTTAGTCTTTTTTTCTTTCTTATCACAACTAGTTTTTACTGGGTGATTAAAATTTCAAAGAATGAACTTTTTCTCGAACGCAATCAACAAGTACATGTACCGCTTGTACTGAGTTATCTCTCCATTTTGTTCCCAAGATGTACCGATTTATCTTTCTGCTTCACCTTCGGATGCGATGCCACCGTCGTTCCCCAGAATGATGATGTTTAGAGCGGGATGGAAATGCTGTAACTCCCTATCTCTATAACAACATACTTAACTGTGGTATTATTCTATATACTAAGGTACACTATATACTCATTGCATAATTCTTATCCATACCAAATTTTTATATTTATTTACTACAGTAACAACAAATTGAATAGAATAAAAGAAAAAATAATCATGGACTTAAAATATAAAAAAAGAGAAATAATACACTTTTGATGAATCTAAAATAGGGAAATGTAAGTACAATTTTTAAATATTTACGCGGTGCAACTTCATCTTCATCATCATCATCTTATAGGCTATGGTCCTCATAACCTCCTCAAGCAGTAACACAGTACAACAGCCAATTTGTGGGGTGAGAAATTCCAAGTCAGAGTGATGGGTTTCGCGTTAGTATGTGTCAGTTTTTTTTATGACCTTTTACATTTTTTCCTTATCTCGATGTTTTTTCGCTTAGTTGTAAAACTTTGGCAAAAACGTAGTTTGACATAACTCGAGAACGACTAGTTCGATTTTGCTGAAACAAATTGAGAAAAATAAGAATTACATTTCCTTTAATCCATTCATATACTGTTTCTCTACCAAATCAACATTTCTGCAATTATAAATAAATTTATGAAGAAAATTTTGTCAAAAAAAATTTTTTTTAATCATATAAATCTCAAACGGAAAAAAGTGTCAAGTCTTATAACTTTTACGTAAGGTCACATAACCTATAAACAAAATGCGACATAGATCATAGAAATCGATTAACGCGTTCTGCTTTTATTTACAATTAAGTGAAGGTATCCCATTTTGACAAGAATATTGATATTTGTTTTTATTCAAAAAAGTGTCATTTATCGCGTTTTTTTATAAATTTTCCCCAATAACTCCAGACTTCTGGCCATAAACTACTAAAAAAATAAAGTAAACATTTTTATTATTATTTTATTTATTTATTTTTATTTATTTTAATAAATATTGCCTAGACTTTTTCGATGGTGGTTGTTCGGGACTATTGGCATCGCATTCATCGCTGTCATCAGTTTCTGAACCACACATAATATCAATGTGTGACTCCACTGCTGGCCCTTCTGCACCTCCTGAAAATTCTTTATCATCAGGATCATCCTTGTCTTGCCACACAAGCTTACTCCACCAGCAAATTTCCGCAATTATTGCTCTCGGCGACTTTTTGCCTCTATATCTGTAAGTTTTTGTTTTATTAAAATGAGTTTGAAAAAATAAAAAATCAGTATT